>FTLJ01000559.1:0-24026 GCA_900155495.1 Porogramme epimiltina
CCCCCTGACCTCTCCGCCCCGCCCACAGCTCGTGCCCACGATCAACGGCTACAAGCGGCTCGTCGGCGGCGAGGCGTTCTGGGCGCCGAACGCGGTCACGTACGGGTACGACTCGCGCGCGGCGTCCGTGCGGCTCATCGCGCCGCCGTCGGTCCCGCCCGCGGCGACGCGCCTCGAGGTGCGCGTGCCCGGCGCGGACATGAATCCCTACTTTGCGATGAGCGCGATCTTCGCGCTCGGCATGCGCGGGATCGCGCGCCGCCTGCCGCTCCCGGGCCCGCCCGTCGGGCAGCTCTCGCCCGAGGACAGGAAGACGGGGAAGGTGCGTGGTTTTTTGCGCATCTAAGTGCGCCCCCCCCCCCCCCCCGCCCCGTTTCGCTACGCCCCTTGAGCACGGACGCCGAGAGGCGGTCTGGAGCTTCGTGCTTGGGGGTGCGTGCGCGCGATCGCGGGGTGGGTGGGTGTGTTTTCGTAGAACGCGTGCTGATGGAAGATCCCCCCGTCCTATGCATCCACCCTTCTGCGATGTGGCCCCGATACACGTGTCCTCTCGTCATCCCGCCACCCTCTCCCCCTCATACGCCCTCTCCCTCCCTTCACCACCTTCCGGCCGCCCGCGCGGTCGCGCCTGCAGGTCAAGATGCTCCCGCAGTCGCTCGAGGCCGCGACGGCGCGCATGATGGCGGCGGACAGCGTCGCGCGCGAGGCGGACGTGTTCGGGGACGCGTTCGTCGAGCACTTTGGCGGCACGCGCGAGCACGAGGTCAAGCTGTGGAACGAGGCGGTGACCAACTGGGAAGGTGCGCTGCCCCCCCCCCCCGCTTCCCTTCTCCCTGCCTCGCCTCGCCTCCCCCCACCTCACCCCCCTTCCTTCCCCATTTGTCCGCGCCCTCTGATCTGTGCTCACGCGATCCCGGTTTCAGTGGAGAGGTACCTCGAGCTCGCGTGAAGGTTGCGCGGCGAGAACGTGGGCTGCGGTGCGCTTACGAAAGAAGTCGGAAATGAACGGACGGGCCGGGTGAGTGGGGGTGGGGGAGCGGTTCCGGGTCTCGGTGCAAGATGTGAATTCCGTGTCCGTGTGTAATCTGTACAGTACAACAACATGCATGGCGCTCCCACAATGTCGCTGCGGTAGGAGAAGTGCGAGCAGGCCCGAGGGAGGGGGTATCGCCGGGCGCGATTTACGCCGCTGCAGCTGCAACGGGGGCTTCCGTGCTCCCGGCAGGGGCTGCCGGCCGGTTCTTGTGGAGCCAGGTGAGGAAGTGGTGGACGTCCTGTGGAGGGGACGCAAAGAAAGTGAGGCGTTAGCGCGAATTCGCAATGCACGACGAAGGAGGCGCGAGCAAGCGCGCGGGTACGGACGTGGGATATCGTGCTCGCCATGGACGAGTCGGCGACGAACTGGGGGATGTTGCCCCCCGGGGTGCTCGACGTGGCCATGCGCCATTCGACCTTGCCGTTATCGAGCTCCTGGAGGCGTTCGACGCTCACGTAACGGCCCTTGACGCCCTTCTCCTCGAGCTTGGCGTACTCTTCCTCGCCCGTGACGTCGACGGGGATGGAGACGATGACGCTAGGCAGGAGACGATGTCAGATAGGCGCAATTTAGAGCAGGGGAACGGGTGCTCACCCGGTCTTGGGGGACTCCTCGCTCAGCCACACGGTCTGCACCACGGTGAAGACGCGCGGGGTTATGGGGGGCGGGAACGTGTAGTAGAGGGTCCAGACGGACTGGGTGGGGGAGATGCGCTTGATGAGCTGGACTTTCTTGATGTCTGGAATGTACCTTCGGCAGGGCGGTCAGCGCGCCGCGGGCGGGGCACGATCCGGCAGCAGACAGACGCACTGCATCTCGTTCTCCGCCTTGTTGAGCCCGAGCTTGCCCCAGAACTCGTCGAAGGTGGCCTCGTCCTTGGTGTGCTCGCTGACGCGGCAGTACCAGGCGGTGCCGTCCTTGGGGCCCTTGGAGCGGGAGAAGGTCTTGACGGTGTTCTTCTGGTAGGTCTTGCCCTGCTTCCACGCTGTGGTCGAGTCGAGAACCTCGCGGCCTGCCTTTATGATAGCATCTTCGGCAGGGATCTCTGGGGGAGAGAGAAGCGGGCTGATCAGGGCGCGTGGTTTGCATAGCGTTCGGAGGGACGCACCGGAGAGCTTGAGGGGGGTAATGTTTAGGTACAGCTCTTCGGTAGACATCTAGAGCTTGGCTCCGGGGGCTCTATGCGCAATGAGGGCGGTGGGCGGTGGGTAGGGTCAAGGCTGTTGTGAGAACGGAGGCCGAAGGCGGTGACTACGGGTGGAAGGACGACCGTGCGACCGAACGGAGACGGAGACCGACATGGTGCAGCTATTCTTGAGCGTGATCGTCACGTTCTACGGGCCGCACCGAAATCAGGAGTTGGGAGATGGCCAGTTGCGAGTGCGGGCGTAAGCACGCGTGAATGGGCGAAGAGGTGGAGATGTAAGCGGGCGGGTGCATTCCGAGGCGGGGGCGAGAGCGAGGGCGATATGGAGCTGATTTGGGCAGCATCGATGGCATCTGGCGCGATGGCGCGCGCACGGCGGCGTCGCTCCTTTCCTTTCTCTCCTTCGTTCTCGCCCGAGCACTGCAGCAGCGCGCACCCTTGGCGCGGGATGCTAGGACGGCAGCCTTCTTTGTCTCGGGCAGATCGCCAGCGCGCGCCACGGTGGGTTCTAGTCGCCGGATCCTAATACCCCACAATGGCAAGGCACGCCGGCCGGGCGGGGGCAGGCGCCGCGCGCGCTGGGCTGGGAGACGGTGGGCGGCCTGTGCGGGGCGGTTCCTCGCGAGGGTGACGTATCAGAAGCCGTGCGGGCCCCAATCGAGGCGGGCGAGTCGCATACCCCGCCGTCTGACTCCAGCTGCCCAAGCTCCGAGCGCAGGGAGGGGACAGTTGGGGGGGCGTGCACTGTGGGATCGCCTGCCATCATACGCATATTAGGCTCGGGCGACTCGTCCCCGCATAGCGCCAGCCGCGTCCGCAGGTTCCTTTCCACCCATTTCTCGCCTCCGCCGTCCACAGCTCCCCATGGCTGCTGCCGTCCTCGCCGCGCCAGCCTTCCCGCCCCTGCCCCACCCGAGCGACCAACAGACGGCGTCCAGGTTGACCCTCGCCCACCTCCTCGCCCCGGAGCTCTGGGACCTCCCGGAGTGGAATGGCCCTCAGTGAGTCAATTGGTGGCTGCGCACGTCCCCATCCCGCGCTAACGCCCTGCGAATTCGCAGTGTCGAGGACCCACATAACGTCGCACAGAAGGTCTGTCTCCTAGCCATCTGTCTACCTTCCGTCTGTCCCAACCCTACGCCTCCAGATTGACAGCTTGGACTACTCTGTCGCGCTCCTCAAACGTTACCGCAATTCCCTCCGCCCCATTCACAGACTCTCCACCGACATCCTAGCACTCGTCTTCCTCGACATTACCGACGACTACGACCGCCCCCTCAGCTCCTCCTTCGGTTCGTGTTCATGGAGCTACCTCGCGCAAGTATGTCACCGCTGGAGAGCCATCGCCCTCTCATGCTCCGCCCTCTGGACCCAAATAAACACGCGATACCCGGACGCCGCGCTAACTTGCATCGAACGTTCCGTGGACGCGCCCCTCTCGTTCGTTATCGACTCACGCGCCACGGTCGACAACTCGAAGCAAGTCGTCGACCGCGTCCTCCCCCACATGCACAGGATGCGCCAGCTATTCATGCCCTGGATGCTCCTCCACGACGACGACGGAAACGTTTCCCAGCTCGTCTCCGGTCTCATCGACGCGCCGGCGCCTATATTGGAGACATTCCACCTTTACATGGTGCGCAACGACGGAAAGTGCTTCCCCTTGCCGCTAGTCTTTGGTGGACAGACACCTCGGTTAACCGTCCTCAAGCTCGTCTACTCGTACCCTCAGCTGGACGGCCTGACCTTCTCAAATCTTAAGGAGCTCTACATCAAGGGCAGGAAACGCGACCTCATCACCATGGAGCTCGCCCGACTGCTGGACATGCTCGAGGCTTGTCCGGTGCTGGAGGTCCTCGTGACGGTCAAGGCGCGGTTCGTCACGAACGAGCCTCTCGAGGAGGAGGGCCAACCCCAACGGCAAATCCGCCTGGACAACCTGCAGCGGATGGAGATCTCGCGCTGCGCCGCGTCCGTCGTCTCCGACATCCTCAGCCGGGTCCTCCTCCCGAACTGCCAGCTGCGCCTGAGCGTGTGGCTCGAGCGGCGGAGCGACTTCCGCTTCGTGTTCGGCGTGCCCGAGGCGCTGCCGGACGGGCACCCGCTGCGCGACGTGCGGCGGCTGCTCGTCGCGTTCCGCTCGTCGTCCGGCGCGCTCACGCTCGAGGGCACGACGGGGCCCGCGCAGCACCCGTTCCAGATCTCCGCGACGATCCCGGGCGGGAGCGACATCGGGGACATGCCGACCGTGTCCGGGCAGGTGCTGCTGTCGGTCGCGAAGACGCTCGACCTCGGCGCGCTCGACGCGTTCGCGCTCGCGGAGACGCAGTACTACCACCCGCACATCGGGTTCGCGCGCGACGTGTGGGCGCAGGTGCTCGCGCGCATGCCCGCCCTGCGCGCGCTGCACATCCGCCTGGGGAACATCACGGACAGCGGGTTCTGCCGCGCGGCGCTGTCGGCGCTCGGGACGCTGGAGGGCGTCACCGAGCGCGTGCCGTGCCCGCTCCTCGAGACGGTGACGCTCGTCGACGACAAGACGTGGTCGAGCCTGCAGTGGTGGCACTTCGCGAAGGCGCGCAAGGAGCGGGGCCACGCGCTCAAGCGGTTGTCGCTCTGCCTGCCGCACTACGAGAACGTGGAGGACATGGCGGACACGGACCTCGCGCTGCTCCGCGAGGTCGTCGAAACCGTCGACCTCGACCCCCAGGACCCCCCGCAGGTCGAGTTCAACAACAACATCGAGTGGTGAGCGGCGTGCCCCGGCGTGTCTTGGAAACTAACTTCTTCGCTGTATAAAATTCGTGTACTACTACTACTCACCCTGCTCTGCTGCATATATGACCCCCCGCTCTGCCCTCCCTTGTATACCTACATACATACCTAGACTCAGTCGAAGCCCTCTCTCATTTGTCCATACCAATCATGTGCCATTACGATATTACAAGTAGGAGTGTACGCTACACGTTTTGCAATAAAGGAGGGACGATCCCTAAGGACCACCGCCCCCAGCCCGTCTACGCAGGCCAACAAAAAAAAAAGCGCAAGAGGGCCGTGCGTGCCTCACGCGGACGCAGCGACCTCGGGCGCGGGCTTGTGCCACGCGTTGAGGTCGACGAGGCCAAAGAAGCGACTGCGGCCGCGCGCGGTCTCGTCGCGGGGGAGCTTCTCGCCTTTGTTGAGGACGATGCCGACGAACTTGCGGTCCTTGCGCGCGCCCGGCACCTTGTAGAAGCGCACGAACCCGGGCACGGTGGCGTACAGCGTGTGGTCGCGGCCCATCTTCACCTGTGTGGCCGGCCCCACCGTGAGCGTGGAGCGCGCACAAAGGAGGAGGCGGGAGAAAGGAGACGCACGTGCTGGCCGGGGTGGAAGACGGACCCGCGCTGGCGGACGAGGATGTTTCCGGGGATCACGTATTCGTCTGCGGAGGTGGGAGGCGTAGGGGAGTAGCGCGGGATACGATGCAAACGGCGTGCGGCATGAGCTCGAGTACGGCTGCGGCGACGAAGGAGGGATGAGGGAGGGAGAGCAGACGCACCGGAGAACTTCTTGACACCGAGTCGCTTGCCCGGGGAGCCGCCGTGGTTGTTGACGGTGCCCCCCGCACGCTTCGTGGCCGTCCTGACACTGCCCAGGCCTGCGCGCGGCCACAACGTATGTCACGCCCGTCGTCCGCGTCGAGCGTGGAGGGGGGGAGGGGGGAGGGGGCGCACTCACCGGCCGGTCTGAACGGGGCGTGGAGCGCGGCGGCGCTGCGCCACAAGGCTTGGAGGGACATCGCGGTCGGCGTCGCTGCGTGGTGAGGTCGGGTTGCAATTGTGTGTGGGCTGGGCGAGCGGATGCGGAGTGGACGGACGAAAGAGGACGGGGCTGAGTCGGACAAAGCGAAGCGCGGGGCCGTGCCACCTGTTGTGGTCAGTCACTTTGGCCGCGTTCCGGGTTCCCAGTTGGGAAAGCCTGGGACAAGGCGCGGGCGCTCGGGGTTATATAAGCGACTGTCTCGACTCAATAGCGCCGCATCGTCTCTCGCAGCCCGCCTTCTGCAGCACCTCCATCATCTCTCCATCCCCCCTCTCCCAATCGCACTTTCTAACTCGCCATGGTTCTCCTCGTCACTTCCGATAACGAGCAGTTCGTCGTCGACAAGGAGGTCGCGGAGCGCAGTGTCCTGATCAAGAACATGCTGGAAGGTGGGATCTATATTGACCACTTGCGCCATCTGCGTGCCCCCGCTGACACTCCTCGCAGACGTGGGTGAGAGCGATCAGCCCATCCCGCTCCCGAACGTCTCCTCGAGCGTCCTGAAGAAGGTACGCACGCCTCCCGACGGCGGTTGTGGGCGATTTCTGACGAATTTTGGCGCGCGCCACACACTTCCAGGTGCTCGAGTACTGCGAGCACCACCGTGGCGAGCCTCTGCCGGCAGCCGACGCGGAGCAGAGCCAGGACGAGACCCGCAAGCGGACGACTGACATTAGCGAGTGGGACCAGAAGTTCATCACCGTGGACCAGGAGATGCTCTTTGAGATCATCCTGGCTGCGAACTACCTCGACATCAAGCCCCTCCTGTGAGTACCTGTGCCTTCCTGGGGCCCGCGTTCATCGTGGTAGGCTTGTCCGAGCGGACTGATCCTGACGCCACCCATCTAGCGACGTTGGCTGCAAGACCGTGGCTAACATGATCAAGGGCAAGACGCCCGAGGAGATCCGCAAGCTCTTCAACATCGTCAACGACTTCACCCCCGAGGAGGAGGTACGTGTCCCAAGCGTTGTGTCGTTGTTCTTTCGCTTACCCCGTTTCTCGCGATTCAGGCCCAGATTAAGAAGGAGAACGTAAGTGGCACGGCCTCGTGTGCCTTGCACAGTACTGACTCGACGTCTATTACAGGAATGGGCTGAGGACCGGTGAGCTCGTGCCCGTCGGTTAGCCGTCGGGAGTGTCGTCGTCGTTTGCTTCTCGCAGCTGTATGTTGTACATGTCCTTTCCCCTCCTCCCTTGTTCTCTGTATTCTACCGCACGAAAATGAAACAATGGCTGCCGTTGTCCGCGACCTTGGAACGTCCGATAAGAACCTGTGCAGGGTCTAGGGCTCGACCCTGCGTAGACGTCAACTTGCACATGTATGCGGCCTCACTCGGATTACTGCTATGATACGGATTGTTCTTTGGATATCTGGAAGCCGGTGTGGCTGGGCAAGATCCAAGAACCTGCATCGGCTCGCACCGCCCGAGCGCCAATCTCTGCGCCGCGTCACGACTCTTCGTGACGTGTCCTTGGGTGGAATCACGTGCGCACAGTCACAGCGTGTGGACCGGATCCGGCGGCGTGTTTGCGACTGAGTCGGACTGCTCGGACTGCTAACTCTGTCTTCCTCTTCTATCCTCCTTGCCATCGCCTCCTCCGCCTCACACCAAGCATGCCGCGAATACCCGACCTGCCAGGCCTTCTTGTTCAACATAATTCAGACCAGGAGCGTTGGCTCAAGCGTCACGTAGCCTCTCTCTGCAAGATCGACAATGAACGGTATGTGGCGCTACCTTCGCCCTCGTACGGACGGACCATAACATCCTCGCGGCTCCTAGCTTCCCTGGGAGCCAGCCCGTCAGCTTCGCCTCAAAGGACCTGGACAAGCTAGAGGGACAAGAGTGCGTCTCGCGTTCGCCGCGCTCGTGTGCTGCACTGCGGTACTCACCCGTATCTCAGCTTTTGGGTCGCCGAGAAGTCAGACGGCGTCCGCGTGCTCCTGCTCGTCCAGACGGACCCCTCGGGCGACCAGATGGTGTACCTGGTGAGAGCGTCCTCCCCGCGCCCGTGCCCCGCGCGGCGCCACTCACGCACTTGCCGTGCGCGCGCGCCCCCCCAGATCGACCGCCACAATAGCTATCGGCAGCTCAACGGGCTCTACTTCCCGCACCACGAGGACCCGCGGATGCCGCTGCGCAACTCCCTCGTCGACGGGGAGCTCGTCGTGGACGTCGACCCGCACACTAGACAGGTCCGTGTCCGCCACCTCCCCCCCTCCCCGCCCCGCCGCTGCGCGCGCGTGCGCTGACTACGGCGTGCCACCTGTTCGGTTCTTCTAGGAAACCCTGCGCTATCTCGCGTTCGACTGCCTCGTCGTTGACGACCAGCACGTCATGGGCCGGCCGCTGGATAAGCGATACGGGGTGCGTGGCTTCGCACAGACCGCAGCGCTGGCGTTGCGCGGGACCCGCTGGCGGGCTGACACGCGTTCCGCTCGTTGCAGCGTTTGCAGGAGTGGATGTACAGGCCCTACCAGAAGATGATGCGCGACCACCCACACATGGCACACAATCAACCCTTTGAGTAAGTTGTTATCCCCGGCTCCTTTGTGCGTCAGGGAGCGTGACGTCTGACAATCGTCCGCTAGGTTCAGGGTCAAAGAGGTCAAGCCGTCGTACCGCGTCGAGGACGTGTTCAATATCGACATCCCGGCGCTACACCACGGCAACGATGGCCTCATCTACACCAGCGTGAGCACGCCTTATGCGCCCGGCACGGACCAGAACATGTGAGCCCTTCCTTCCTTCCGACTTCTCCCATTCTGTGCAGCCTGCCGAGCACCGCCGTCGCGTCTTGTTGTGCTCACGCGCTGCGCATCGCAGCCTGAAATGGAAGCCGCCCTCGGAGAACTCGATCGACTTCAAGCTGGTGCTCAGGTTCGCGCCGACGCCTGGCAAGCCCAAGGTGCCTGACTTCCAGACGAAGCCCGTGTTCGAGCTCCACGTGTGGTGCGGCGACGACCGCGGCGTGCCGCGCTACGAGTTCTACGACGTCATGCACGTCGACGACGAGGAGTGGGAGAGGTGAGCCGACCCCGGTCTCTCAGTTACATGCCCGCTTTCTGGACGTGTGGGGCTGACCGTACGCCCGCAGGTTGAAGGCGTCGAACGAGCAGCTCGACGATCGCGTCACCGAGGTCCACTGGGACCCCGCGGGGGAGCACTGGCGCATGATGCGCTTCCGCGACGACAAGCCGAACGGGAACCACAAGTCCGTCGTCGAGAACATCATCAAGAGCATCGCCGACGGCGTCGAGAAGGACTCGGTGCGTCTGCACTATTATCCCTATTCGAACCTCGTGACTCACTCCCCCGCCCGAGCAGCTCCTCGCCCGCTCGCTCTCGATCCGGAATAGGTGGAAGGCGCGGCACGGCCAGCCGCTCGGCGCGCCGCCCCAGGCGCACCCGCCGCGCCCCCCGACGCAGTCGCAGGCACAGTCGCAGCCGCGAGCGCAGGCCCAGCAGCAGCCGCAGCAGCCCCAAGTGCATGCGCAGGCGCGGTATGCACGGCTCGCGCCGTCGCCGTGGAGCAAGGTCGCAGGCCCTGCGATGGTGAGCGGGCTGTACAGGTGACGGAGGGCCGGCCGAGCGGAGCCGGGGCGGGGCACAGAGATGCGCTTGCGCTTTCGAGGACGCCCGCCGACGCCCGCCGCGCGCTGCGGGATCACAACGGCGGCGACCGAAGCGGCGACAACGAAGGCGGCGAAGGCGGCGGCACAGTACGGGTCCGAGTTGACGCTCTCGCGAGGTGACTGGTGACCGGTGACAGCTTACGGTGCCGAGGACTACCCTCCCCTCTCTCCCTCCCTCCCTCACACCCCGGACCCAGGCAGGATCGGCGCGCCCGGGCCCGCGACGGGGAAGCTCAAAAGGGAAGCGCGCGGAACGCGGAGCGCGGCGTCCTCTCTCACTTCGCTCAAGCTCGCGGCGCCAGAAGTCAATCCTTTCTGCTCCGTGCGGCGGTGCCCAGTGCTTCTCGTACATACTCGCGACGTACTTACGGCGCGGCTGCGACTTTTGAGTCACACGGAGAAGGAGGGCGGGGCGCCGTCAAGAGGCAGCCGCCGGCGGGTGGGGGTGGTGGGGTGTAGGGCAGGACCGGGCGCACACGATGGCGGGTCTAACGGCGGGTTCGCTACGCGGAGCTCCAGCAGCAGCAGGCGTTCGGTCAGGCAGTCAGACGACGGCCAGGCGGCCAGAAAGTCGAGACTCGACAAGTACTCGTACCATAAGACTATGTACAGCACCGGCCAGCCGCGTGGCGCGCATGTAACAGCAGCTACAGTTACCACTACGTACACGGAACACGTTTTACACCGGACTAACGTCCGCCCCCTGGGGGCGGCTTTTCTCGTAAAAGGTCGTGAGCGGGAGCGAAGAAGAGACACGGAGATTTCGTACGTACGCCGGCCACGCGCGGGGCGGCGGCTGGCGCGTTCTCGATGATGGTATGGTGATGGGAAGGGGGCGCGGGCGGTGGGGCCGGCCGGCTACAACGGGCACGACGTGGGGAAAGCGATTGGTGGGAGGAGCGTGCGGGTAGAACGGGCAGGCAAGGGTGAGGACGAAGGGGTAGCCGCACGCGCGTGCTCGTGGGGAGGACGAGGAGGAGGGGGGACAGCAACAACAACGCTTGGACAGCAAGACTGATACGGGGAAGACGAGGCGAGAGGCGAGGAGAGGGGGTGCATGTCTAGTCGTTACAGAGGTGGGAGGAGGCGAGACCGAGACAGATATAAAGGGGTAGGAGGAGGCACAACACGGCTCAGGCACGGGGGAGGGGACGCCGCGCGCTCCGAAAACGAAGGGAGGGCGGGCGTAATCAAGTGGCGGGCGGGCGGGCGAGTAGGGCGGCGCCGCGCAGTAAGGGGGACACAACAGGGGGCCGGGGCGTTCGTACGGTCGTCGTGAACACGTCGTGGGCGCGTCGTGAGTTCCGGATGCCGGGGGCGGGCGTACGGGGGACGTGAGACGTGGGGGTCGGGCGTGGACGTGGGGATGCAAGGGGAGGCACGATGCATTGGGAACGGGGCCGGGATGAATGCGTGGTGAAACAAGATTGCGACAAGATTACAGTGTCCTGAGGGGGGAAGGGAGGGGGGCGAGATGCGTGCACAGCGCGCTCGCCTATGCGAGGGCCGTAGATGAAATGGGATGGAGGACATGAGGGAGGGATATATGATATAATGTGGGAGGGGGGCGGAGCGGCCGGCGTCGCCGCGCCTGGGTGCGTCGGCGGCGCGCCGGGTGCAGTGGTAGGCCAATGAGGATGACAAGATGTGGGATGGGATAGACTGAGGGACGCCTCCGGATAATCAACGGCTACGGCGAGATGGCGAGGTCAACAACGTGAGGACGATGTCTTGGCATCGACACTTTTCTTCATCCGTTATGCGACTTGCCCTACCACTGAGAAAGGATGGGAGCGTGGCGGTGTTCACTCATAGAAGAGGTCCTCCATCTCGTTGTCGTCCATGGTGGCGGAGAAGAACGGCGGCGGGGACGGAACGATGTCTTCGAACCGGCTGTCATGCACGCGCGCCGACGAGAGCTGGAACTCGACCGCTGAATAGCTAACAGAACGCGCGGCGAGGGGTGGGGCGCGCGTGGTGGCGGGGCGGCCCAAGCCGAGGCCCGACGCGAACACGGAGGGGTACGCGGGGGCAGCGGGGCGGAGGACATCCATGAACGTCGGCAGGGGGAAGGACGAATTGGCCTCGGGCGAGCTGTCCACGGAGGACTGGGACGACTCGGACGCGCTCCGGCGGAAGGGCGTGCGCGGGGCGAGGGAGAGGGAGGCGAAGGGGGAAAAGGGGGAGATTGCCTGGTGGGAGGGACGTGCCTGGTTGTCAGCGATGGTGCGGGGGCGTGCGAGGAGAGGAGGGTGACGGACCTCTAGGGAGCTCAGGCCGCCCATCGGGCTGTCGAGAGACACGTCCCATAGCGGGCTGGAAGCCATTTCGTCGTGAAAGCCACCGAGGCCCGCGACCGCGGGAGGGGCCGTGGCCTGGGGCGCGACCGCGGCGATGTCCACGTCCTGCAGCGCGGGGGTAGCGCGGGGAGGACGGACCTGCTCATTCTCCGCCGCATCCTGCTCGTCTGAACCGTCGTCGTCGTTGTTGTCTCCGGGCGGGGACGCCGCGAACTCGCGCTGGCCGTCCTGAACAACCCACCAGTCGAGGTCTGCAAGGACGCGACGATTGCTTGTATCGGAGCCCGAGGACCTGCGGGGCTGGCTGTTTCCGGCACGCGTCGCGTGTGTGTTGGCACTGGAGCTCGAGGGGTAGCTGTAGGGGGACGAGCGGACGGAGGGGGTGGAGAGGGTGCGGCGGAGGGAGGGCATGGCGGGACGAGGCGGGGGGGGGCTTGGGCCGGGGGGCGGGAGGGGGGGGGGGGGGCGGGGGCGGCGACGACGGAGNNGGCGGGGGTGGTCTTGGACCGGGGGACGAGAGGGGTGGGGTGCGTCGGCGACGACGACGACGAAGACGGACGACAACGGCGGCGAGGACGGAGTCGGTGGATCCGTCGACGTGTGCGGCAGCCTGGCGCAGACGAGGAGAGGGTCGGTGGGCGGGCGTATAACAATTTATAACGCCATCCGATGTGAAGGGTCGTGGGTGACGGGTCCCCGCGTGAACGGGTTTCGGCGCCTCTCCCCGCAGACGCCGGCCCGTCAAGACGCCTCCCAATGGCTCCCATCATTCCCGCCTTTCAAGACGCTGCGAACCCCACTCCAGCCGCCGTCTCTCAATGCCTTTGCTCCTCTTCCAGCTGTTTCTTTGCAAAGAAAACGCAAGGGGTCCCACAGCCGGCATGGCTACGCACAGCACGCGCGTGCCGACAGAGCCCGAGCCCAAGAAGAAGGGGAGGCGAGTGGACGATCGAGCTCGGCGCAGGCCGACGTCATGGCGTTGATAAACCGCCCAGCGACGGGTTGATTGAGCGCAGGCCCGGCGCAGGGCATCCCAGGGGCGGCCGCAAGCGAGACCTCGTGCCCCGCAGGCCCTGGGGAGGGAGTGGAATGCCTGCACCCGAGGACCGATCGCGGTCTTCTCGCGCAGGTTGGACCGCTCGCGCTCTTGTTGCTACACAACCTTGAGTCGGGCGAGGGCAGCGAGTGTATTGGGGCCGAGCTCGTGACCGCGCGCTGTGGGGAAAGGTCTTGTACGTTCCTGCCTTCCTTTCGCCACTGCATACTCCCAAGTCGTCCTTGTCTCTTCCCTGGCACAATGTAGCCTTATCCGCGCGCCCCTTCTCGCCTTTCCTCCTGCCCCATCCGTCCCCTCGTCCACGCCGCAAGATAGCCTCAGATCAAGCAACCGACCTTCGCGAGACCCCCCGCCCCCGCGATGGATCTCCAGAACACCGGACGCGCCTGTGCCCGCACGCTCACCCGCCCGCCGAACGTTCACTTCCGCCTTCCCCGGCTCCACGCCCAGGAACCCTGCGCTCGCAGCGCTCCTCTATCGCCGACATTTCAGACCCGGCCATTCTACCCGCGCTGATGCGCCGCCGCGGCCGTCCCTTCTCGCCCATGTGCTCTCCCCCGCCGTGTGGGACGCCCGCCCGCCAGCGCAGCCACAAACGCGTCGGGGCGCGTCCCACCCCCGCCATCCTGGCCCTCCTGGCCCTCTCCGACGCGCTGTGTGCTGGTAATGCTAGACCCCACAACCCGCTACTCGCGCCTCACGCCCCGGCGCAGCGGTAACGCGCGAAGCGTCAGCACACGTCGCGCGCGGCAGCGCAGAGCCAAATAGGCTCGCCGCGCGCGCCCCCGAGTCGAATTCGAAGGCGGACGTGGACGCCGGACCGCGCGGGACACGCGCCTGACGCGGACGTGCTCCTTCCTGCGAGAACCGTACTTCCCCGCGGCGTGCTCTGATGGCCCCGCCTCCTCGCCTCCGCCCGCGCACGGCCAGCAGCACGTCTTCGAGCGATCGCGCGCGCCGCGTCCCACCGGCGACCTTCCCTCCTCCCGGGTCGTCGAGTCTCGACCCCCGTTGCTGTTTCTCGTCCGTCGACGTCGGCGCCCCGCGCCCCGCCCGCCCCCTGGTTTCACCCTCAGCCAGTCCCTGCGTCGGGTCTCCCTCCTCTCGGCCCGCGTGAGTGTCCGACTGCGGTCGATGACGACATGCCACCGACAAGCTTTCGCGAGTTATAGGCCTTCCCACTTCCTTAATAACTCGCTATCAGAACGTGCTTCGTGCTCCGATATTTTCAGACGAACCCGCCGCATGGAACTCTGACCGGCACGGTCGCTCATGGGACTTGCCAGCGAAATACTCGCCCAGTACAACATCAGCGGCCTCGGACCCTCAGCACAGTCTCGTTACTTTGATCACTGTTTCACCAAGCCTTCAAATATATTTATCAGAGTCTAGGGACGAACGTCCCCGCTCGCGCCGGGTCTCAACCACGTTGATGTTCCTCCTCTGTAGACGTCAGCGCTCCACACCACATCATCCCCTGGTCTCGCCCAGTTGCAGTTGCAATTACGGTCGCAGTCCGTGGCCTCGCCCGCCTGCGCCCCGCTCCGTTCGGCGGGCGGGCGCGGCCGATGGCGACTTGTCTCCTCGCAACTTGCCTCCGCCGGGACGTCTCGGCCCCCCGCTCCCGCCATCGCGCGCGTTAGGTCGCGCCTCGTGGCCGCAACGTCCGTCAGGGGCGTCCTGGTCCTGACGTCTGCGCGGCTGCTGCGCCCGGGAGTTTGGAGGTTGCGGCCGGCGGTGCGCGCCCTCCTCGTGACCGGTTTTGGGGCGTGCGTGTGTAAATCCCAATGCAGCCAGCGACATACGCTCGCACCAAAAACGTCCGCACGACGGTTTGGAATTCGATATCCGGAAGGCAGATTCAGAATCAAAGATTAACAGCGGGCGCGCGCGGAAGGGGTGGGGGGCGAGGGACGCACTACTGAGCGGGGAGCCCAAGGCGTAAGCGAGCGAGCGCGGCGCTGATCCTCGCTGTCCGCGCGCGCCCGCGAACGTCAAAGGGTCGCGGACGCGGCGGGCCTCCTTCCTCGAGCCAGAAGCGACGCGCGCGGGGGATACGCGCTGCTATTACCTGGCTCCACCAAGCCGACCTTTATCTGACGTCCCGCGGCCTACGCGCGCGGGGGGCTAGTGACCTGCGGGCGGGACGTGGCGTGCCACCCGGTGCCGCGATCAGTCTTCGTGTGTTGTACACGTAGTCGTGACGCTCGTTATGAATGATTACCTAGACCGCGTTCGCGGCGCCGGGGGTGATGTGCACTTGCGGCTTCTCACCGCCCCTCGCCGTTTGGCTCCGCTTTGGGGCTGGCGGATGAGGTACGTCCGCGAGGCTATTTCGGACGTGATGCATGTGTTGTTGGTGATATCGTAGTGTGTACGACTTTGCTGCTACTGTTGCTTGGCTGGTCGCAGCACGCTGGTGGGCCGCCGGTACGCGTCGAAACGCGTTTGGGAAATGTGCGTGTGGTAGTGTGGTAATATTGCAAGGGTGTTTCTCATGTCACAACCTGTCTGTGGAATGACACCGGCGCTCTCGGCAGGCATTATTGTAACTGATCTGCGGCTCTTCCAAGCATTCACTGGGAGAAAAGTCATATAAGTGAGAGCTATTCCCTAGGCCGTGATATTGGCACACACATTACCATGTGGTGTGAACAGCTAGTGAGCCGACTAAGCCATTGGTAGCCTAGCAACTGGACATGGTCGCATTTCCCCTCGTGTCGGGATTACAATGCTAAGAGACATTGCAATGTACGAGTTTGAGCAGCACTAGTTCCAAACCGAGCGTGCCCGGCGAGCGCTCGGTCTCCGCGGGAAAAACAGGCGCTGGAAACGAAATCGGCTGACGTTCGTAGTCGCCTTCCATTTCCGGAATCGCACCTGGACAGGCGTTTGGGAAGGCAGGGACGCGGGGGGCGTGACTGGCGCGCGGCGTTGCTTATCTGGGGGGTGCCGCGCCAAGGGCGGCCATGCCCCCGTCGCGCGACGCCCGCGACGTACGCATGATCACCTTTCGTTTTATCCGGGCTATCGCTCCTATTACTACGCAGGCGGGGGCGCTGGGCTTGCTCCTGCCTCTCTTCCCCACTCTCTCCTGCCCCCGCCCGACGTTGAGCCGACTCTGAAGGACATAGAACCAGACCCATAACTAGACGCACCGAGGAGACACCGACAGAGACACCGACGGCCATGACCACGATATTCTACGGCGCGCTCGTCAGCCCGACCTCACTCACGTCGTACGACGCGCTCCCCCGTGCGCTGCTGGCCGTCTCGCGCGAGTCGGGCGACATCGCGTGGGTCGAGCGCGACGTCGCCCCCGAGGGCCTGCAGGACGCCCTCGCGCTGCACGGCGTGCTGGGCGAAGACGCCGACGTCGTGGCACTGAAGCACGGAGAGTTCTTGATGCCCGGGCTCATAGACACGCACATCGTGAGTGCCCGCTTCTCCCGCCGCGAAGGCTCCCCTCTCCCCCCCTGCCGCGCCGTGCTGAGGATCCGTGCGCGACGTGTGTGCAGCACGCGCCACAAATGCCCAACATCGGAAGGTGCGTGCGTCGGCCCCCGCGGCCGCTTCCCCGCCGTTTGCGTTGTCCCCGTGCTGACCGTGTGCGCCCGCGCGCCGCCGGACACACAGCGGGCAGCAGTACGAGCTGCTCGAATGGCTCGCCGAGGTGACCTTTCCGATGGAGGCGCGCTTCGCGGACGTCGGCTTCGCGCGGAAGGCGTACGCGTCCGTCATCAGACGCACCCTTGACTACGGCGTGCGTCCGCCCCTCCTTCTCCTCGCGCTCCCCACCCTCCGCTGACCGGCGCGCGCACGCGCCGCTCAGTCGACGACGTGCTGCTACTACGGCACGCTCCACCTCGAAGGCACCAAGGCCCTCGCGGACGCCGTCCACAGCTTCGGTGCGCCACCGCCCTCCGCCCGCCCTCCTGCTTCCACTTCGCGAACCCACCCTAACTGACACCCCGCCCCCCGCGCCGCGCCGGTCCGCCACCCTAGGCCAACGCGCCTTCGTCGGGGTACGTCCGCCCCCGCGCCCTAGACCCCTCTCCCCGCGCCGTGCTAACGCCCTTCTTCTCTCCTTCTTCCCTCCTTCTCCCGCCACCTCCGCCAGAAATGCAACATGGACCGCAACGCGCCCGACTACTACGTGGAGCCCTCCGCCGCGGAGTCCCTCACAGCCACCACCGCGCTGATCGAGCACATCCGCGCGCTCCCGCCGCCGCCCGTAGGCGGGGGCGCGCCGCTCGTGCGCCCGATCCTCACGCCGCGCTTCGCGATCGCGTGCACGCCGCAGCTCCTGGAGGGGCTCGGCGCGCTCGCCGCCGCGGACCCCGCGCTCGCGATCCAGACGCACGTCGCGGAGAACGCGGGCGAGATCGCGTTCACGCGCGAGCTCTTTCCGCCCTCTGCGCTGCCTGAGGGCTCGGCGGCGCGCGTGAGGGCGGAGGGCGCGGGCACGGGTGGGGTGGCGTACACGGAGGTGTACGACGCGTTCGGGCTGCTGCGGGGGAACACGGTGCTCGCGCACGCGGTGCACCTCGCGGAGGCGGAGGTCACGCTGATCAAGGAGCGGGGGGCGGGCGTGAGCCACTGCCCGACGAGCAATTTTAACCTCCGGAGCGGGTGCGCGCACGTCGGGATGCTGCTCGACCGCGGGATCAAGGTGCGTAGCGCGCCTCTCTTCCTCTTGGTGCATCTCCCCTCACGCCAGAACGTGCAGGTCGGCCTCGGGACGGACGTCTCGGGCGGGTTCACGCCCTCGATCCTCGCGGCGGTCCAGCACGCGAGCATGTGCTCCAAGGTCGTCGCTCTGCAGGCGCAGGCCGCAGCTGCCGTGGACGGCGCGTCGTCAACAAACACCGGGTTCTCGGGACGGCAGCTTCCCGTGCCCGCGCTGCTCTACCTCGCGACGCGCGGCGGCGCGGAGGTGTGCGGGCTGCAGGCGCGGGTCGGCGCGCTCGCGCCGGGCATGGCGTTCGACGCGCTCGTCGCGAGCGTAAGGGACGACGCGGGGAACCCTGCGCTGTGGGGCGTCGACATGGACGCGGCGCTCGGTGGGCGGGGGACGGGCAAGGGGGCGAAGGAGGAGCTCGAGGGGATGCTTGAGCGGTTCTTGTTCTGCGGGGACGACCGGAATATTCGGAGGGTGTACGTCCAGGGACGGTTGGTCGGTGGGAAGGAGTTCGCTAAGTAGATGTTTGCATGGATCTTCTTGGTTTAGAGGTTCTATCGGACATGGGGATGGCAAGTGTCATGTAATAGTGTACAGTTGTGGTCGTATGTTACAGCATCAGTGTAAAGAGTATCCATCCATATCAATCGTCCCGGTCCTTGTCTTTATCGTCGTCATCCTTGAAGTCTCCAAACTCCCACTTGAAACAATCCTGAGGGCACCTTCGATCAGGCGTTGCCCAACTCACGAACACAGAAAACTCGCGACTCACCACGCAATCCTCTTCAGCTCTAGCCTCCGGGACCTCCCTCAGAGCCCCCTCCTCGTCTTCCCATCCTTCCACCTCCGCCTCGATGACGTGCGTGATGACCTCCTTGATGACGTGCTTCCGGATGTCGACCTTCCACCCGAGCTTGCCCACCGTGTCGTACACGATGGACTTGCCCAGGTGGCACCGCGTCTCGAGCGCATACCCCGCCTGCGCGCACACCGAGCCCGCGCCCGTACACGTGCCCTGCGGGATCGGGTCCGCGTTGTGGTAGACGTGCGTGACGGGCGCCGCGGCGTACCCGTGGGGGTGTCCGCGGGGGCTCATCCCGCCGGAGCCCTCGCCGCCGCCACCACCACCTCCGCCCTCGTCACCCTCGGTGCGGTTTGGAGGGAGCGAGGGCAGCGGGAGGTGCAGGCGCTGCGCGGCGAGGCGCTCGCCGGGGGCCTCGAACGCGACGGCGGGGAGGCCGAAGGTCGTGCCGAGCAAGGACGCGAGGGCGCCGCCGAGCGAGTGGCCCGTGAGCCAGACGGCGGCGTCGGGGTAGAGCGCGGTGATGTTCTGGATCAGGCCCTGCAAGCGCGGAGGAGGGGTGGGCCGTGACGTCGTCCGCGGAGCCGCGAGAGCGGGCGAAGGGGGGGAGGGGGAAGGGGAGAAGGGAAGGGTGCACTCACCACGCCGACGTTGTAGAAGAGGCTGTCCTGGACGAGCGCGTCGGTGAGGCAGTGGCTGTCGCAGCGCCACTTTTTCGCGTAGCAGTCGCAGACCTGGCGGAAGACCCAGGTGAGGTCGACGCGCGCGCAGCAGCAGGAGAAGAGGAGGTTGTCGTTGAACTTGTCCTTCTTGGACGTCGGGCCCTGCAGCGTCGTGCCCTTGATCGCGAGCACGGCGGTGCGGTTGTCGGGCGCGAGGAAGACGTGCCCGCGGAAGCCGTCCGCCTTGTCCTCCCACCCGAACGGGAAGCTCTGCCACAGCCCAGGGGGAGAATGGAGGGTATCAGCACGGCGCGCACGGGTGCACGATACACACGGGCCCTACAAGGGCCTCGGGCACGCGGCGTGGCGGAGATGAGGTGCCACCGCGGCGCGGGTGGGGGAAAGAGGAGGACAGAGAGGACGTACGGTGTTCCACGCGGGGTCGATCTCGTACCAATTCGTGCGGCCGGGGAGGGCGTATGCGTTTCCGGTCATACGAGCGAGCTGGGAGAGGGTGTGCTTGTCCTGGACGTCCGGGGCGAGCATGCGCACGGGCTTCCAGTCGATCGCCTCACTCTCATGGGAGTGGAGAGACCGGAGGCGAGCACGCTGAAATGCTGCAGGGTCCCGCGGACGGAGGACGACGGTCGGGGTCGCCTGGAGGGTCACCGCGGTCGAGGGCGGGCTGACGGCCGCATCGGATATGTCGAACGCGATCTGGTGGGGGTCGTGGCTGTTGTCATCTGGAATCTGCGCGTTGTATGCCTTGTGGAGGTGGAATGCTATCGGAGTTCTCGTCGGGGAGCCGGTATGTTCTTTAGCAGCGGCGTGGAGAGCGCAGACGAGTGAGGAGAGGAGTAGGTGCAGCCAGGGATGTCCGATGCGCATTGGGAGTCGTCGACGGCATTCGAGAGAAGACCCGGGTAGAGCACCGATGCGTGGACGATCGTACCAGGATCCGGCGGTGTAGACGCTGCGGTGGCTTGACTTGTGGCGGGTGACGAGGGCCGGGTGACGAGCAGAGCCTGACTTTTCGGGAGGGTTTCGCGCAGCTGGAAGCGCGGGATAACCACAAATATGGGCATGTCGGCGACGTTATCCTCGAGAATCACGTCCGGAATGACGAACGTGGGGTCGTAACACCCGCCAGGCGCCCACCGGAGACCTTGGCGCACGCTCTCGAGCCCCAGGCTTCTCTGTCGGTCTCTCACCGCTCCATCCTCCTCCGTCCCTCTCCTCCGCCTCCCCAATCAGCCGCAACGGCCCTCACACACTCTCCTCGACGCTCTTTGTATCCATACTGACGACTACTTACGATCCGAAACGACTTTAACGACCCCTCATGAATCCCTACCCCGATCACTGGCTCGAGTCTCCCCCTCCTCCTTCTCGCTTTCGCCGTCCGTGGTCTCCAGATCCCTACGACCCCGTACCTTCTTCCTCAAACTTGAGGCAGCAGGACCAGAACGCCTACCGATCTGTCGGGCAATGGGTCAGTGAACGGCGTCGTGAGCCGTCCGATGTGTCCGTAGAAGCACTCGACCTCGCAGACTATGCACAAACTCTCACCCGCAACGCCCGACACCAGCAACATGCATTCCAGGCATACGACCCGTATCCTCCATCTCCGCAGCCCTACCGCGCTCTCGCTCGAATGGACTCCCTCAGCCCACCATCGCTACTGTCTGCTTCCGCGTCGAGCTCTCAATCGTTTTCGGCCGGCCCTCATTCCCCGCCTTCCCGACGCCCGTTCTCTCTCCCACCACCATCATCCTTTCCCACCACCTCTCGAAGCGGACACCCCTCCTCTCACGGCGGCCGCGGGCTTGCAGAACCCCGAGTCGCCAGTCCGGACACCGAGATTGACATTGCGCAGTTTCCGTCCTTCGCCCGAGGGTGGTACAGTAGAGAACGCGCCAACCCGTTCTCGCCTCCCACCTCCGCTCACGGACATACTGGCGAGGAGCCCGTCAAGCTTTCGCCCTTCGACCCCGCGTATACTTTCGAACGTGACCCGTTCAATGATACGCACAACCTCGGCTCGCCTCCATCCTATCCTTATGGCTCTTCGTACGGCGCACACTCGCGATCTTCCCGAGACCATGGTCACGTTCCATGGAGTGCGGATGTAGAAGAGCGCCCTGTAGATCCAGAGATCAAGGAGGAAAGGATGCGCATGCTGGAACGGGAGTTTGGGAAGAACGCCGCGAAGAAGGACGAGCCCGAGCATCTTGTCGGGAGCGTAGATGAACGCGGCAGGATAATCACAGAGGGGCCCAAGAAGCGATTGGCCACGCGGTGGGTGCAGGTTCTGCTCGCACTCACCGCTGTGGTTTCGTCCATATATTCCGGCCTTGTGAGTCTATTCAATTTCGTCTGCTACCCCAGAGATTTACAGGCACTGCGTGCAGATCATCAAACCCAAGACCCCTGCACCGCCCGCAGGCAAGCTCCCGGCCTACCTCCTCTACATCCTCTCCTTCATCACTTTCTTCGGCTGTACGTTCTTCTTCCTCCTCTACCCTTGCTGTTGCGGCCGCCGCAAGCCTCAGGGCCCGCCGCTCACCGGTGGCCCCGGTGGGATGATGGTCCTGCCCGTGCAGGGCCTCCCCGGCGGGAAGCCGAAGAAGAAGGGGAAGAAGGGCAAGGGCCCGCCAGACGGCGGCGGCGTGCAGGTCAACCTCATCGTCGACCCGTCCATGTTCGGGCGCGACCCCGAGCGCGCGTCGGAGGACGAGGACGAGGAGGACGGGTCGTCGGCCGTGCCGGGTTCGTACACGGGCGCGTCGAGCGCGGGGCAGCGGAGGAGGCGGCCAGCGAGGCGCGGCATCTTCGCGGGGCTCGCGCTCGAGGAGGAGTGGAAGCGGGCGCGGAAGGTCCTCAAGTGGGGCGTCACCGTGGACACGGTCGGGATGGTGCTGTGGGGGGCCGAGTTTGTGGTGATCCTGCTGGGGAAGCGGTGCCCCGTTGGTGGTTACCTTGGCTGGTGAGTGGCTGGTTTATTTTCGTTCGCGAGTGCCATGCTCATGTATGCCCTTGTAGGTGTGATGCATACAACCTTGCGACCGCCGCAGCTTGCTTCCTCTGCCTCGCATTTGGCTTCAGCATCTTTTTCGATGTGAAAGACCTATCGGCCAGTCGGGCCTCTCCGCGTACACGGACATAACACCACAGTTCCCTTCCGCGCGCGTTCCCCCGTACATTGGACTTTGGCTGTTCGCGTCATCGCGCGGAAGGAGTATCGTCCCATATTAGTGCATAGTGCTTGCTCGCTGTTGTTTCTCCTATCTCGTCTCCCGCATCGGACCACTGCTCACGATCCGCTCACGACAATCTGACTTATTGATATCTGGTAGTCTGCGTACCTACATTAATGCAGTGTATACCATCTCAGTGTTTCCCAATACACAGCACGTCTTCTGCCTGCGATCTTGCCTCTTCGTCCGCGTCTGTCTGCCTCGGCCGTCGTGCCACCCGTCGCCCATCACGTCAATGTCGACCCGTTCCACCATCCTCTCCCCGCACAGTCGAGCCCGAGCCCGTCTCAGTCGCCGCACGACCCCTCCAGACTGACGGGGCCTGTTCAAGTGAGAAGCCAAGGGCCGGTGAACCTTGATCGGTCAGGCATTGCGCCATCCACGACGCCGCGCCCAGGAGCACCGCATCGGCCGCAGCGCAAACCATTATGCACGCGATAGAGGCCCTCGGGGACGTCCCGCACTCGGTCCTCCTCACCACCGTCCACAGCCTCGACGACTCGCCCCACTTCCTCGCGTCCGCCGTCGCCGTCGCCGCGGCCAAGACGACGGAGGCGCTCCGGATCGTCGTCGTCTCCCCGCTCTTCAACCCGCCCTCCCTCTCTGCGCCCGCCGGTGCTGCGTCTTTAGACACGGGCCCCTCTCACGACGATGTTCCCGCACACTCGCATACTCCGGGCATCTCGCGCACGGCGCACTGGGACGCGGTGCAGCGCCTCTTGACCTTCGTGTACGTGCAGGCGACGAAGGTCGCGCAGGACGCGGACCGCGTCCTCCTCGACGTCGACGTACTCCTCCGCGGCATCGCAGAGCCATTTCCCGAGTCGGTTCTCGACGGCGCGCCGCGCGTGTTTATGGGTGCGTGACGCTTTTTCATCGGGCTGGGTGCCATAACGCTGAACCCTGCGTACGATCTCCCCTGCCCACCCTACAGTGACCCCGCACGACACCCCTACCCCCACCCTTCCCGCATCCCTCGAATCGCGACGCTCAGAAATAGTCGTCCTCCCGCCGGACGACCAGCCCGTGCACCCTTCCCCGCGGTCCCCGACCGCACCACCGCCGACGGACGGGGAAGGGGAAGGGGGAGAGGGCGCGGACCTGCCGCCGCTGTTCCGGGTGGTCGCCCTCGGGGGCACGTTCGACCACCTGCACGCGGGGCACAAGATCCTGCTCAGCATGGGCGCGTGGATCGCGAGCGAGAAGCTCATCGTGGGGATCACCGGTGCGTCTCTCTGCTCCAATCCAATCACCACTCGAGCCCGATCCTTGCGCCCCCTCCCCTCTCCTGTCTCCCCGTGCCTGTGTCCGTGCCGACGCCTGACTCCCATTCCCCCGCTCCCACCCCTCCGCGCAGACGACGCCCTCCTCGTGAAGAAGGCCTACAAGGAGGCCCTCGAGCCGCTCGCGGTGCGCACCGCGCGCACCCGCGCGTTCCTCGAGCGCGTCCGCCCCGGCATCGCGCACGCGCTCGTCCCGCTCAACGACGTGTACGGCCCGACGGGCTGGGACCCGGACGTGCAGGGCCTCGTCGTCAGCCGCGAAACGCTCCCCGGCGCGAGCTCCAGTGAGTCCTCTCCCACCCCCACCCCCATCTGTTGCCCCCCCCCCTCTGACCAAATGCTAACCGCGCGCGTTGGTGTGC
>FTLJ01000560.1:0-64018 GCA_900155495.1 Porogramme epimiltina
AGGAGACAGGTCCGCCCCTCCCGCTCCCTCCCTCCCCGCCGCGCGCACCCCGCTGATCTCCCGCCCCCTCCCCGCGCCAGTCACGAACCTAGAGAGCGTCGTCCTCCAGCTCCAGGAGTCCTATCGCACCTCAGACTCAAACCTCCAGGAGACGCGCCAGGAGAATGCCCGCCTCAAGACAGAGCTCGAGCACAAGGAGAGCCTCCTCAGGATGTACGAGCAGCAGCGCAAGGTCGACCGCGAGCCACAGGACGACTACCCCATGTCCTCATATGCCCCCTCCCGCACCCCGCCCGTCACCATGCCCTCCATGTCCGCCGGCCCGCCCAGCAATTACGGCGACGACGCCCTCCGCTACCCGTCCACCAGCCACGCATCCGGCTCCATGGGCGGGCCCTCGTACCACGCCCCCAACGGCCAGGACTATCCCCAGCGATCCCCGGCGCTTGGCTACGTCCCTATGGCCGCAAACGGCTCAGAGTCGCGCTCCATGGACGCCCACGGGCGGATGGCCCGATACGACGCCTACGCCTCGTATTCCATCGACACCACGCCCCGCGATAGCGGCTGGGTCCCCCACCCGGGAACATCCGTCAGCGACGGCTCCATGGACAGTAGCAGCGCGGCACACTCTCCCACATTCGTCGAGTCCCCCACGCTCACCGCTTCCGAGCTCCAGTACTCGTCCCGTTATGGCGTAGTCGAGGACCAAAAGGTTCCACTCACGCCTCTCGCAACTTCCCAATACATGTTCGCCCCCTCCCGCTCCCTCTCGCCCGCCGCGTCCACGCCCTCGTCCACGTCCTCCACCTCCCTCGCCCCCGCCTCCTACGCCTTCACTTTCCCCGAGGGCACCAACATCGCCGACCGCCCCGAGTTCTACCGCCGCACGACGAACCCCCCAGAGCTCACCCTCCACGGCGGCACCGCCGACGTCACGACGATCCTCCGCATGTCGGGCCGCGCGAACCCCTCCGCCGCGCCCGGCACATCGTCCACCAACGGCGGCGGCGGCGGCAGCGACCGGATACCCGGCGGCGGCGTGCAGGCGCCCTCGCCGTACGCGCGCGGCGACAACGGCTCGCACGAGCGCGAGTCGGACGGCGAGTCCTCCGCGTACACGTACGGCTCGCGGCCGCGCACGCGCACGGGGACGAGCGCGGGCAGCGCGAGCGCGAGCGTCGGCGGGGTGTCGCGCGCGTCGCGCTCGCCGTCGCCGGGGCCCGCGCCGATCTGCGGCACGCTCGCGGTGATCAAGGCGCAGGCGTTCGGCGCGCTGCGGCGCACGCGCGGGCGGTCCAAGAAGACGAGCGAGGGCGCGGCCAAGGCCGCCGTCGAGGCGCTCGCCGCGCGCGGCATCGGCGTCGTCGCTGCCGCCGCCGCCGCGGGGAACCCCGCCAAGCGGCCGCGCCTGCACGACAGCGACGGCGACTTGCGGATTTGAGCCCGCGGTTGTCATCGTCGCCGCCGTGGTGCGCTTTGTCTGCTGCTGCTGCTCGTTATCGCGGCGAGTCAGGGAGAGCGGGCGGGCGGGCGGAGCTTCCTGCCCTGTTGGGGGGCCCCGCTTCGCGGCTTCGCTCGGCGCGTGGATGGCTTAGCTGCTCGCCCCTTTTTGCCCCTCCCTTCTTCGCTCGCTCGCTTTTTTTATTAACTGGGCCCGGGTCGCGGGTCGCTCGGATCGGCGGCGCGTGAAGAAGAAGAAGATGGCGAAGAGGGAAGAAGGCCGCGGCGCGCAGTGGGAGAGATGACGACGAAGATTGGAGACGAGAGGACGGCCGTTGGCCGGGACTCGGGATTCGGGAGGAGGGGGGGATATACTACTACCACTACAGCACGGATGACGACACGAAACCTCCACGACGCCAACGCGGTCCCCGTACACTCGCTCGCCCTCGCCCCCCATCACGCCCTCGCTCACGCCCACGCCCACGCTCACGCTCACCCCCCCGGATCGCCTCGACGACCGCGACACAACAACTACATGAATATGAGAATCAGAACCGGCAACGACAGTAGAGGTCCCCCACACACCATATGTATCAACAGCTCGACCAGCACTCGCGCCCGCACGCTCCCTAGGCTCCCGGTTCCCCCCTCTCCTCATCACTCTCGACCTGCTCTCCGGCCCTCCATCCATCTTCCAGCTTTGGGACTCTGTAGACGTCTGTTGGTTACCCCGCACGGACGCGCCCGCTCTCTCTCCCTCTCTCTCGCTACTTACTTACCTACGCACCCCTCGCCCTCCGGCTGCCCCGCTCCGTCCCCAGGCACGTTCGCGCACCCGTCGCTCACACGCTCACGCTCCCTCCTCGATCGTCTCAATTATCTCACTTATCTTTCTCTTTCCCCTCTCTCTCGCCGCCCATGCACACTGCAACCGCCCGTTACTTATTGCTCTCACATGTTCTCGTATACTTCGCCATGTAGGATAGTATTGCCTGTAATATAGCCCGTTCATGTCGCTTTGCATGTAAATATAGCTGCCATGTGCCTCTCTGCCCCCCCTAACCCGCCCAAACAGCCCGTCCCGAATCGGGTTCTCCCCACGCACGCACGCACGCACGCGCCTCCGTGCCGGTACTCCCGCCGCAGATTAGCAGCGTCGGGCAAGAGCCCGGGAGATCCAGGAGCCAAGAGCCAGGAGAGCCCCCCCTCAGACAGGACCCTTCAGGCCCTCAGGGCCCGCGCCCGCGCGCATTGCCGCAACAGACCCGCGCGCGTCGCGCCCTTTCGAGTTTCCGCCTGCCCCTTCGTCGATCCGGGAAGCACCAGCGGCCAGCCAGCCAGCCAGTCGTTGGTGGGCTTCAGTGATCGAGCGAGATCGCGCGCGATGGGGCACGAACACGGCGCACCGCGCCGCGTCCGCCGCAGATTTCGGACGGCCGGGACGGGGTGCCACCCTTCCCCTTCAGCCCCCTCCTCCCTCATCCTCCCTGGCGCGGCCTGCCCGTCCGCCCGTCCGGTCGCCCGCGGCGTTTCGTGGCCCTTCGTGGCCCTCTTCCCCCTGATGCGCGCGCCGAAGATGGGCAGAGGAAAGCCCACCGCCGGGCGTCCGGGCGTGCGTGCGTGCGGCGGAGCCCGTGGCAAGGTTCGCGATCGTGCGGGCGGGAAGCGGGGGCAGGGGAGAGACGAGGGAGGCCGCTGCTGCGTCTGGGAGCGCAATCGGCGCATGTGGCCCGCGTCCCCTCGCCCCGTGCGAGAGGATCTCGGGCTCGACGTCGAAGGTGGTCGACGTCGCCCGGGGCCAACGTCGCCCGGGGTCTCCACGCCGACGTTCCAAGAGCACCCCCCCCCCCTCTCCCCACTTTGCACAAGCGTGCGGTTCTGTGGACGGCCGCGGGCGCGCGGGCTCCCCCGAGAATGCAATTGTGTGGTGCGGCGCCCAGCATCAGCGATCAGCTCCCCCCACCACCTGCGGCGGACCACAGACCGCCGCGGGAGCAGTACCGCCGCCCTTCTTCCCACTCGATCGAAACCTAGAGCGTTGGGGGGCTGGGGCTGGAGCCCGGGGCGGGCGGCCCAAGGGACGGGAGGGGAAAGGGGAAAGGAGGGGTGGGGGGCTTCGCGCCGCGCCTGGGCCGCCGGCGACGGCGGGGAAACTCCCCACCTGGGGGGCCCACTGCACGGCGCCCCGCCGCCGGCCCCAGATGCACTCGTTCGGGCGCGCGGGGACGGGCGAAGAAGGCCCCGCGCGCGAAGGCGAAGAAGGCCCCCTCCGTGCGCAAAAGGCAAGAAGGGGCGGCTGTCCGGGCGGATGGGGGGTACGCAGGATTCGAGGGCCGCGCGCGCGCGTGGGTGCCGCCGCATCTGGGAGAGGGCCCCCGTTCTTCCGGTGGGTATCGCCGCGAATGGGGCGGCGCAGCCGTCCGCTCGGCTAGGTGATTATTATCGCAGGGGTCGCTGCGCTGCGCTGCCCCTGCGGGCTCGCGCTCGAGCGCGGCCTCTGCACGTATGGACGGGGACGGGGATGGGCGAGCGCACGCGCGCGCGTCACCCGCGTGCGAGTCGGCCGCGACCCTCGCGATCGCGCGCGTGGCGATCGAGGAGGGGAAGGGGATATGAAGTCCGCACCGCCGCGCCTGGGGCTGGCCGCTGGGGGCGGGCTCCTGCGAGCGAGGTCCGCGAGCTTCGCAGAGCGGTGCAGCCCCCCCGCGATCGGGCGAAGCCGACGACGCGGACAGGGCAAAGGGAAGGTTGATTCGGGGCCGTGCGACCACCAGCCCGCTCGGCTACGGCGAGAGTTCTGGGGCACTTAGCGAGTGGGCGAACGGCGGTGGGGCCGCCGCGGAGGGGGCCTCCGGCGCGTCCGGGGCGCAACCAACAAAACCACCGTGACAGATGGCGGGGCGCGCTCCCCCTCCGGTACGCATACGCGGCGGCGTCCGTAGTTCCTGGACCCGACCGATGTCTTGCGATTAGCCTTATGTTGACACGGGCCATAGAATATCACCAGGCCAAACCCGACCGGGAAGCCGCGGGGCGGCGTGAATGTGATTTGGATGCGCAGACGCTACACGGGAATGTGGAAAACAATGCATGGTGCTGCTGCAAAGGGTTGATCGGCGGCTGGCCGCGAACCTAGCGGGAGAAGGAGAACCGGCGATTGACTTTAGGCACAGCCGGATCCCAGGTGCCCCTAATTTCACTGGGAGCAATGTCAGACGCTAGATACAGCGGGCAGATAACAGGTGACGCAACACGCACTTCTTGTACCGTTGTGCCCAGACCAGCACACCGGGGGCAATAAAAGTCACGAAGATGAAGCAGGAGATGTAGATCCGCGCTGCGGTGCTTGATAGGGGGTGTGTGAGGGCCACCGCGAGCGCGGAGATGACCGCTGTGAGCACGACTTGAAGAAGCTTGGTAGTTTTCTGTACCATGCAGAAGTCAGGAAGCGCGCATCGGAAAATGTAAGCCGTTCTGACCTGCATACGACGTCGCAATATGGGGAACAATGCAAACGACTGCACAGAAAACAGAATCAGCCCGAAGACCGACAGATCATCCGGTAGTCTGGAAGCCAGGACAACCGAGGATGATATGGCGGCGTTCATCGACAACACCGAGGTCAGCCTTGACAATCGAAGCGACCGGAGTTAATGGGATGGTCCGGCAACTTCTGACGTAATTACTTACCTCTCGCGTTGCTGGCTTTGCGGTCTCATGGCGGTGTAGTCGGCTAGTAGGGCGTTCAGAATAAACAAACAAGCCGACAAAGCCCAAATTGAATCAGACGATGTCGCAGCGGTCAACGTCTTGAGGACGGGCGAAAGAGACATTAAGGCGAGAAAGACGAGAATGGACGCCTTCAGTGCCTTTGCTCCTGCGCTCGTTTGCTCGGTTAGCCACAAGGGACGCGTGCGAAACAGAGGAAGGCACGAACGATTGGTACTCCGTGTCTCGTGATCCACACTGGTGCATTCCAGCAACTCCCAAATCATATAGCCGGTCAGAAAGACGCCTGCGGAGATCCATACAAGGGCGCGTGGGTCCAAGAGCCTCTGTTGGAGCCGCATAAAGACAGCCAGGAAGATGAAGATGCTGGCCATGTGCTGGCTTATAGGACATGACAGGATGACGAGGTGCCAGTAGGTGTACGGCCGGAAGTTGGCTGGCCGCGGTCGGTTGAGACACGCGCGTTGCAAAGGGGGCTAGAGTGCACTCACGATTCCTGCTGAGGGAGGAGAGAAACGAGCGAGGGACATAGTTGTCAGGGTACGGCTTCTTCTTCCACAGCACGCGCTCCCATTCTTCCTCCCAAGTCTCCGTGTACATTCATAGGATTCTGTACAAGGTCCAGAGCGCCGGCCAGCGGTCGTGCTGGGCGAGCGCAGGGGTAGAGCAGGTGAGGGCCGAGGGCCGGGGTGGGCGCGTGAGGCAAGGAGGTGTCGAGGACGATCGTGTCCGAAAGTAGCAGTGACATGGCGGGCGCCTGCGACTGTGATCATCCAGCCCGCGCACACGAGTGTGTTGTTGTGCCTCTTCTTCATTTCATTTCATTTCGATTAACCACGTTCCACCTCGAAGCTGATGTCCGCAAAAAGCCGTGTTCATGTCACAAAGCTTCCAACGAGCATGTCGTGAACCCCCTGAAGCTTAAACTCGAATACTCGGGCTCGTGCATGTCGCGTGTTGGTGACGACTGGCTTCTCACACAGCCGCTTCAAAGTTCAACGCAGAATGCAGCGAGAGCGTCGTTGCCGAGCCACCACGCCGTCCGTAGGCAGAACACGGATTCGCATTAAAGAAGTCGGTATATTTGTCCGAGACATGGTGCGTTATGGCTAGTCCAAAACGTGCAGGGGTCCAAGTGTCGCGGCTGTCGTCAGCCCTCCTCAATCGCAGTGCCTCCCCGCGTCCCACCGTCTCGTTATCGCGGAGACAGCCCACCTCGTGCGCGCAGTTACGCTCGCCGCCCCCTAACGGTGGCCCTCAGTCCCACTATTGAATGGTCCGCTGTCGTAAGCCCGAGCTGGGATCACAAGGAGCACGGCCATGCACGCACCACGAGTCGTTCTGGCGGGGTCGGTTCCGCCGTGCGCGGCGCGGTCTTCTGCGCCTCCAGCTTCGCTGCGAGTCGCCCCGATTGCGGGTTCGACGTCTTCACCCCACGGGCCTGCGCCTGCAAAGATAGAAATCGGACAGACAAGACAAGGCGATCAGTACGTCCCCGGGACAACGAAGGCAGAGGTCGTAAGCCTCCCGGACCTCTCTCTGCCGTCTTTCGGCCGCTTCTGCCGCCGCCCTCCTGGGGTCGTTCGGTCGTTCTGTGCCTTGCGCGTGCGTCGAGGACCCCGGGCCAGCAGAGTTTGGGGCCGATCCGAGCACCTGGTGGCCTCCGGTGAGTGTCCCGGACTTGGAGCAGAGCGAGCCCATGGACGTTCGTGCAAAACAGGGGAAGTTGTGCCAAGCCAGTCGCTGCGCAGGTGCTGAAAACCTCAATGCGATGCCTGATCTGTGTCAGGTCCAAGTCGCCGTCCCCGTCGCCTGCGGGCACAATCAAACTCGTGTTCTGCTATTGTGGGCTCCCCTCTTCCTGCCACTTCGCCGACCGGTCCTGCCTTCAGTGCGCACTTAGAAGCGCGGGCCAGACGCCCGCATTGCGTCATGTCCTCCTGCAAGCAGCTGAAGAACTAGGTAAAGTAGAATATGCGAAACTATAGTATAGTACACGCGTGTCTAGACCGTCCGCACGACCCTGCATGCGACACCCCGCGGCCAATCAGGCGTTCGGAGGAGAGTCGGAGACACCAACATACGCCCCGCGGTTGTCTCGAGATGTAAAGCTGCGCCCTGTATCACCCATGCGGATGTCCTCGGGCTGCCTCTGTGGTGACCACGCCTGCAGACAGAAACAGGTCAAACGGGCCCACACAAACGGAGTAAAGGCTCCGGAAACAACGCTTACCTCCCACCATCTCCTCCCCGTGGCCCATGGCAGGCTCGTGTCGAACCCTGCCTTCAGCATCCGACCCTTGATCCCCGCGCCCAGCAGGAGCCCAAAGACCGTGAGCAGGAACAGCGTGACGACTAGCTGATCGCGCGGCGAGTCTCGCTCTGTGCACGAGAAGGGGAGCATACGTGTGTAATTGCGGAGGTTCCAAGGCCGGGTGGAGAGCAGCCGGACACGAGGGTTCAGACGATCAGTCAATACGACGGGCCGCCATGAGGTCAGGGTCGGACGATGAAGACGCACGGAAACAGCGAGCCTCGATATCGCCCTCCTTCCCGGTCGCGGTGTCGGGATTTGCATCCCCGACGGCCGCACCCGCGCATTTGGGCAGGTTCTGGTTATGACACCATTGCTTTGTGCACGAGAGGCAGGGTTTGCTCGGGTCGTCGGGACGATCCATTCGAAGGATCGTGTAGTTTGTCCCGAAGCAGATACCTATGTGCATTCACCCCACCAGCAGTTATGTAAGAGAGGTGCATGAAGCAATGCAGTCGAACGGAGGCTCACATTTGCAGAAATTGGTCGCCTCCCACTTGTTACCTAGCGCAGCACTGACAGACGGCTACTTGCACCTCCATGAATAATGCACCGGCGAGACAAGGCATGGTTGGGCCGCTCACAGAGAACAGAAGGATGAGGAGCAGGCAGCCCAGTAGCGAACTCGCGCGTGACGCAGTCGTTGCTCGAGCCATGGTCGTCGCGGTCGGAAGTAGAGAGCGGGAAACGCGACCGATCTTGGACCGAGCGCTGCGAACTTGAGAACGCGCGTCACTGTTCTCTGTTCTCTTCGACTCTTTGGACTTCCGTTCTCGACGCCCCGCTTGGCCTTCCGCTCGTTCTCCAGACCTCTGCTGCTACGATATAGTCTATTGGCTTGTCTCCGATAATCTTACGCCTGACGTACCGAACTCCGAGGATAACGACGGATAGGTGTAGTTTGGGATGGCGACTGAATTCGAGGATGTCCTAACAAACCAGCCGGTGGTAATTGACAACGTTCGTCCCCCTTCACGCTGCGACCCCTGTATCCCGGGAGCACCACGAACTAAAGGCTGCACCTGGCTCTGTAGGGCTCTGGGACGATCAAGGCCGGCTTCGCAGGCCAGGACCATCCCAAATGCTTCTTCCCGTCTTTGTACGTGCTCAGATTCCTGGCGCGTCTTCGTCCCAATCTGACGGTTTTTTCATGTCGCATCCGCCAGTGTCGGTCGGCCAAAACATGTTCGTGTTATGGCCGGCGCGCTCGAGGGGGACGTCTTCATTGGTCGCAAAGCGCAGGAGTCTCGCGGCCTGCTCAAGATCAAGTACCCGATGGAGCACGGGATCGTGACAGACTGGGACGACATGGAGCGAATATGGAGCTGGGTCTATGCGGAGGAGCTGGGCACGCTGAGCGAAGAGGTGCGCATCCGCTGCTGAGCCTTTCATCGCGGCGGCGCGGTTACTTACGCGTGCGGGGTCGCGTCTAGCATCCAGTACTGCTCACAGAGGCGCCACTGAACCCGCGGCATAATCGCGACGTCGCCGCGCAGATATTCTTCGACACATTCAACGTACCTGCTCTGTATATTTCTGTCCAAGCTGTATTGTCACTGTGAGCGCTTCGATAGGGAGCAAAGCTTTTGACATGCTCATTCTTCGGGTTTCTTCAGGTATTCTTCTGGTCGAACAACGGGAATTGTACTCGATTCTGGCGATGGAGTCACGCATGCGGTTCCCGTTTTCGAGGGTTTCTCAATGCCGCACGCTATCCGGAGAGTAGATGTAGCTGGTCGGTGAGTGGAACTTAACTATGATTCCGCTGCACCGTCTTATAAACAGCGCTATGTCGCAGAGACGTCACCGATCATTTGCAGTTGCTCCTCCGGAAGGCTGGTCACCATCTACACACCACAGCCGAAAGGGAGGTCGTGAGAACGATTAAGGAGAAGTGTTGCTATGTCGCGATCAACCCAGCGAAGGAGGAGAAAGACTCGCTTGGGCGTAGTGAAGAGTTTCGGCTACCAGACGGTAACGCAGTCCAGGTGAGTGCCGTCAGCCGCGTTTTCGTTATCTTGCGTACTCATTTACTCCTTCATAGCTCGGGCCCGAACGGTTCCGCGCGCCGGAGATCTTGTTCAACCCAGAGCTGATCGGCCAAGAGTACGCTGGGGTGCACCAAGTAGTCGTAGATTCCATCAACCGCGTGGATCTAGATCTACGAAAGAGCTTGTTTTCGAATATCGTGCTGAGCGGCGGTAGCACGCTCTGTCGTGGTGCGTTTTACCTGTTCGCTTGTGTAATTCGCCGTTCTCAATCAATTGCAGGTTTCGGAGACCGTCTACTGAACGAGGTGAAGAAGCTTGCGTTGAAAGATGTGAAGATCAAGATTTATGCACCTCCTGAGCGCAAATACTCCACCTGGATTGGCGGTTCTATCTTGGCTGGCCTCAACACTTTCAAGAAGGTATGGTGTTGCCGAGTTAGAGTCTGCCATGAGCTGACACCTCGCACAGATGTGGGTTTCGGCGGAGGAATATCAGGAGGATCCGGACATCATTCACAAGAAACTGGGTTTCTGAGTGCTCTTTGCTTTCCCCTCCCTTCTCGTTGGTTCGTCGGTAGAACATATCCTTCTCATAGCTATGATACCCGACATGTAGTGTGCATTCCTAATGCTATTTTGCAAGCCATTATCACACACGCGGTTACGCGAAGGAGGAGTTGGGGCTGACGCGCATCGAGCCAATGAATGATCCGCATGCGCATAATGTTCATGAGCATTAGAGAACAGGGAAAGCGGGCATAAGTGATAGGATACAGCTGCAAAGAACGTTTGCGATGTGCGGATATGCATGTGATATGCGATGCGACAGAGCCCCGAGATAGTACAATGCGCCCAACCCTTACTTGCCCTTCTTGGCGGGCTCGGAAGCCTTGGACTTTTTGGTACCACGGAACTGCGAAAAGAGAGTATGTCAGTGTGATAACGGAGGAGTAGGGAGTGGGGGGTACGGACCTTCTTCGCACGGTTCTTGCGCTCCTTGCGAAGCTTGCGGTTGGTCTTCGGTGGTGCGGTCGTGAGGCCAGACTAACAGTACGCGCAAACATTAGTCTTAGCACGAGAAAAATTACGAAGGGGAACGCACCCGAATCAACCGGTACTTGGGCTCAAACTTCCTCTGCGACGCCTCGTCGTCGTAGATCAGACCGAAGCCCGTGCTCCGTCCACCACCGAAGGCCGTCCGGAAGCCGAAGGTGACGACGCGGCCCTTCTCAGTCTTGTAGATCTGGGAGATGCGCTCCGAGAGCTCGTCCTTGGAGACGTTGGGGCGGTTGGGGTGGAGGACGTCGATGATGAACTGGCGGCGCGCCAGAAGACGGTTGGTGATGAATTTGCGGGTGCGGATCGTTACCGGTGCTGAAGAGTCGGCCTGCATATTCGGAGGGGGAAAGAGGCGATAGGGAGAGCGGGGGGGAGGGGGAAGCAGGTCGTCAGACAAACCGTCCTCAGAGAGTTAAGCTGCCGGGTACATCCACATGCCAAATGATCCATCCATCCCTCTCCAGCCCTAATCCCGCTATTCCAACGCATCCAACTACCCGGCAAACGTCCAGCAGCACGACAGAGAGACACTCACCATGATGTCTTGCCCGCTTTTGTGTCCTTTACCTTGTTGTCGATGGGCCCTTGAGGGATTGCCTGTGCGCCAGGATGCTGACCAAACAGGGCAATACACCGATCGAACGAATAGCGCTCGTCAAACACACGTAAACAATGTGAAGGTCACGCGCTTCTGGCACCATTTTCTTAGGCGCTGGTGTTGTCCCCATGTAGACACAAGTGCATGCGATTATACGCTGTGTTCAGCATTTTTGGTAATAGGAGGAGGCAGACGGATATGTGCTAGGCACCGGATGTGCGAGCACCCAAAGCTTGATTCCAATGAACGAGGGGAAGCGAGAGTTGCGTACAGGGTATCGTGTAGGTTGCGATCTAAGGCCCGCATACAGACTCGTCATATTCAGCATAGCAAACATCGACAACAAGGTAATACAAATCCGCGAGTAGTGTACGGTCATAGATATGTGCTGGGTGTGAGAAAGCAAGGTATACGGAAAGCGATTAGCACACGACCACGACACGAGCAGTTCAGTTCCACGAGAAGTTGAGGAGCTTCCGGAAGATCGCAGCGTCCTTATGATTTGGATCTCGAGAGGGCACGCGCGGTGCCACTCGGACATTGTCGTCATAGTCGAGATCCGGGAGCGCAATACGAGTTCGTTGCATCTGCAACGGATGTGTTAACGATGTCGCGCCGAGAATTAAACATGGCTTAAAATTTACCTCGTAGTCCATAAGGACATCCTCTTGTTGAACCAGGAACAGCTCGCGGATCTTCTGGCGGTCGGGGAACCGGTCGTACTCGGCGCTTTCACGACATCCCCTCTGGCACTGGACGATTGTGTCGATGAAACGTGCCATCATGTTGAACTTGGCCCAATGGATCCTGGCGGGGTCGTCGTCGTGGTAGTCGGGGTTGCCTTCGTGGGCACGGATAAGGTCAGAAAGGTGAATTTCCCTGAAACATGAGTTAGCACTAATACGAAGAAGACTAACGACAAAGAGAAGCTTACAATGCGGGTATACAGGCGCCTTTGGTATTCCTCAAAGCCATTCGGTACTTCTGGTGGGAGCGCACGGACTGGAGAAGCTGGTCCCACTGCTGGAAGTTCTTCCAGTGCTCGCTCGACTTCGCGCGCAGGAGCTCCAGCGACTCGTCTCCCTCGAACGTCGCGCTGTTAATACCGGCAATGATGGCGCGGAGACCCGAGTAGTTATGCAGGTTTCTCAGCCGGTTCGCGACGTCGATGAACTTCTCGATCTGTCGAGCGCGCGCCTTCGGCTTATCGTGACAGAGGATCAGTGACACGACCCTTCAATGAACTGTCAGCCTGCGGTATATTGCACATTCAGGGAAGACGCACCATTCTCCGAAATGGTTCGAAATGAGATTGTAGACAGTGATCGGATCGGACTCCGTGTCCTTCTTGCCCTGCACTAGAACATGCTGGAGCCAATGACGAGGCTAATGAACAGTTTACGTCAGGGGCCATCACCAAATTGCCCATATATTCAGACAGCGTACCTCAATGCGCAAGAAGAACTGGCACTGTATTCGAGTCATCTCCTGGGCAATGTCGGCAGGATCACAGAGATGAAGCGAATGGCTGGCGTTCTGAAGGGTACGAAGGATGGCCTTGGTCGAGAGGTGCATGGAACTTGAGTATGCTTCGTGCATGGAACCACCTGGCTGTTGAGGGACGGCAATAAGGGCCTTGGCGGACAGGGGAAGACTCGCTTTGCGCTCGCGAGTGAAGCCGGATTGTGAAGTTGACGCGTTTGTAGATACGTTGTCTGTGGGAATGGGAGAAGGACTGGCGGAGCGGTGAGAGGCGGAGTGGTCCAAGTGGAAGGAGTGTTCCTCGTCTGAGATGCTGGACGTGTCGGAGCTCTCGTCTTCGACTTTGAGAGCCCACGACGCGTCCTTGTCCTTCACACTGGAGACCATCTCAAGGAAAGGAAGGAATTCGGCGCCATAATGAAGTAAGTAGGTCTTGTTAAGGATCGACTTGATAAGGGCGCCCAAAGCGCTGGATGCGCCGGTAACGGCGAAATCGGTAGGATAAAGGCTGATCCAATGGTCCAGCAGTTGACAAATCCTGAATAATGTTGTGAGCTAGGGACACACAAGCTACAAAACCTCCAAAGCTCACCTCATTTGCGCATAGCATGCAAACATCGGATCGCCAGCTGGCTGGTCGAGCGCGCGCATCCGTTTCTGCATAGCAAGCAGAACGGTCCGCGGGCTCGCGAAGCGGCGGTAAGTCAAGAGGAAATGTGATATGAAAACGGGGTCTGAAACAAGGAGTTAGTGCGAAGCGAACGGTCGGGAAGACACGTCATACCATCGTCGCAAACGGCCATGAACAGGAGTTTGTTCAGTAGATCGTCTAGGCTCATCCATGGGGGCGCACGGCTAGAGTACGGTTGAGGCGAGGGATCAAAAGATTGAAGGACAAAACTCACGATTCCTTCATTGAAGTGTCCCTGACACCCTCTGATGTTGAGACATCGGTTGTGCTGGACGGACCTTCAAGACCGGGGACAGGCGGCGGAGCGTGAAGGGAGGTGTGGCTGCCGTTCCGGGCGCCGTTGAAGACGGCGTGACCCTCGCGCTCTTCGCGCTTCGACTTCTCGTGCTCGGAAAGAAGGTCGCTAGTTGATCGCGCACGTGTTGGAGACGCCGGCGTGGGCGGCGAGCCGGGCGCTGCGCCCGATACAGGTAAATGATACCCACGCGTAGCTTGCGAAGTCGACTGGGACGGTGTGTGATTCGAGGGGCGGCCGGTCGGTGAAGGCTGCTGGGACGCGTGCACCGAAGAAGCAGCCGTCGGCGTTGCGGACGACGCCCGTGAGATGTCCCACGGGGGCGGCGAACTCGACATCAGCAGCGCGGGCGAAGCCGGGTTCCGATGCCAGTCGCCCCCATACTCTGTAAGCAGGGGATTAGTGAGCTACGAGACGATACGGAGCGCGGTGCGAGGGGCGAGAGGGGCATACCCTGCTGACGAGCGATGGCCTTGAACACCCATTGGAACGCTTTGCGAATCCGCTCCTTGCCCAGTTCCGTGGCCGTCGATACCTCGATAAGCCCGACGTCATACTGGGCAAGCATCGCGATAGCGTCTTGCGGTTGGACATACAGGTCCACTTCAGTCTTGAGTTCAGACTTGCAAGAGAGCACAATGCATGGCGCATGGAAGTCTCCAAACGCGCCTGCAACAGAGTGTTATCGGCCTGAACAACAGAGCAATTGGTGGAAATGGACGCACGCAGGAGCTCCTCGACGTGCTGCAGAGAATTTACCTCAGTTACATCGTAGCAGATGATAATACCGTTCCATGTGTCTGTTGCATCTTCCCAGATCCCGCGGGCAAGATTGAAGGTCGACACATCGGCCTCGAGCACGCGAAGTCCACTATCGACTCCACCCTGTCCCGCAGGGATCAAACCTCTCCTGGCGGTATCTACGCTACGTCAGGGAGTGGCCATGAAAACGAAAATCGACGCTACTCACAAGTGAACAAGCCATTGCCACCATTGATGTCCACCTTGATCTCCTCAGGCTTTCCCAACCCGTACTGCTTTAGACCCTTGTGAATGACAGAAGACTTTCCGCATCCGTGGGGGCCGACAACGAGGAGCGTGATGTCGTGCACAGAACGCGTCTAGTATCGTCAGTGAGATATGTTGAAGATAAAAAAAGGTTTGTGCCTCGGGCAGCAGCGATCGAGATAGATCCTCACCTCGATGGACTGCGTATGGACGGGCACGAGAGTCTTCTGCTTCGAAGCCCTCAAGCTGAGACTACTACTCCGAGAGGGCGATGGGGGAGCCCCTGCCCTGCCGATATGCATGGCTGGCACCGATCCCTTGGCCTGAAGACGCGACGGCATAGGAAGCTCCCCGGGGCGCACCGACGTGCGCGGAGCCTGCTTGCCTTTACGCATCCTCCTAGCAAATTCGTCTGAACGCTCCAAGTCGGACTCGTCGAGGTCGCGGTCGTCCGTGGTGGTGCTGACACTTGTGCCGCGACTACGCGAGGAGGGAGGAAAGGCGGCCATTGAGCGTTTGTCGCGGTCGGCCCAGGGCGACCGAAAAGTGCTTGCGGGGGATTCGGACTGGTGGGAGGGAGGAGCCGGAAAGCGGTCGACATCGGCCTGGGAAGAGCGGTATTCGGCGGAAAGGGGACTGGGGGGTTTCTGCCTTGAGGCAGCCATGGATGACGGCTTGTAGTTTACGAAGGAGTCGACGGATATGGACTTCCTCAAAGCGGTGGGGGTAGACATCGTGGGCACGCCTAGAGGATATATGTAGACCGGGGAAGCAGGCCCGTCTGGGCTGGGGTGATCCGGGGAAAGGGAGGTGTGCGCGGTCAAGAAGGTATCCTGGGAGGCATACGGGGAACCAGAAGAAGGACGAGAGGACGGGGAACTTGGTCTGCGAGGCGAGGTTGAGTCAAAGAGATTGGACGTGTCGGGCATCTGAATGGGCGGAAGGGAAGGGATTTTGGGAAGGTCGAGAGGGGGTGCCTTGGGAGTCATGATGAGGCGAAGGTGGCGGGGCGCATGGGGTGTCTCGAGAGGGGCGGCGGGCGCGAGCAGAGGCTCTCGAGGGGAGCGAGGAAGGAGAGGATAGCTCGAGTCGCCGCGAGACTGTCGCCAGTTGCAACCAGCGCTGAGCCAAGCTGAGCCCGACGACGTCTCGGTCCACCGCCCGCGCCCGTCCCCCGGCTTCCCTCGGCGACTATCATGTGACGTGCCCTTGTTTTCTTGTCCTTTCCCATCTCTTGTCTGCGATTCCGCGACAACACTCGCCCCTGCCCGCAACGGCATACGCGCCCCGGCCTCCCGCACGCTGCCCAACGCCCCGCACAACCTGCGCGCCGCGCCCGACGTTCTCCCGCCCCGCTCGCTCTCCAACTCGGCCGACGCCACGACGGCGATCACCCGCGTGGATCCCCCCGCTTGTGCGCTACTCGTCCCCGAAAGACGCGATCCTCGCAGCGTCCGCAGCCCGCGCAGAACGGACCGTCTCATCAAAGGGCGTGCACGCACACGAATGAGCCATTCCGTCCCGGGATCCCCAGTAGTGTCCTTTGCACATGCATGGAAGACACATGTTGCCGGCGAGGCCCAAAGCCTGGCTTTGGCCACCCGCAACGTGCCCAGCAGCCCCAGTCCATATATCCCGCCGTGCGCCCCTCTAGAGGCTGCTACACCTCTGCCGTAGTCACCTAGTTCCTCTATGCCCCCAAAGCCCGACATGCACCTGCGAACACGCCGGCCTGCAGTCCGGGCGGACTACCACCCGTTCCTTTTCACCCTCATGACCCTCACCGCCGCGGCGGAGCTAGGCCTGACCGCGTTCCTCATCAGCGCGGGAAACGAGGCGCGGAGCTGGACCAGTACAAACTACCACTCCTTGTCCGTCTCCCACCATTCCGAGTGTCGGATGTGTCTGACGGACTGCTATTTGCATCAATCCAGGCTGATCCTGCTGTGCTTTTCGGCGGCATGGACCCTGCTGTTTTCGACAGCATACGTCCTTTGGGTCGTTGATGGCGCCGTGCACCTGCTTGCGCAAGTGGCAAGCTCCGTCGCATGGCTCCTGTTGACCGCCGTGTTATGGGTACGGGTTCTTGTTCTAGATGAACCGAGACCATGCTTACCCGCTCAATAGGGCGTGGGCGCGGGGCTTATGCACAACGCCCGAACAGGGGGGAATTGCGCGGGACGCCCGCCCATCTCGCGGTGAGTCCTCTTTTCGGCACTTGTGTCCTTCACAGACTGAGCCGGTCCTCCCAGCAGCTGTCGCCAGACCCTCACAGTGGAGGCGCTGGGCTGGACTGAATTCAGCCTCTGTTGTGTGACACTCGGAGCAACCCTGTTGTGGATGCGTACTGGCCTAGGTAAACGAAGGTCTGTCAGGGACTCACGGACGTTCGTGTAGCTGTCGCACTTGGGCGTCAGGACGGTGACATTTGGACTTACGTTGATGGACTTCGACTGCCTATTCTATTCCCCGAGTGCCGATGTATATACTAGCCAGAAGACTGCCGGACCGGTCGTATTGAATAAATGTCATGCTCTGCCACCGCACTCCGGTAGAGGCCCCAACGAGCCCCAAGTCGGCAAGAGAAGGCCAAGGAACACATTTCAACGCATCTGAAATCCCTGTACAGATTATTATCACATGATTCGTATGACGCATGGGGGCACAGATTTACCTGCCAACCAATGCTGCCGGTTGCCCGACTGTGAGCGATGAATGTGGGCAGAGAAAAGAAAGCCTGACAATCTGAGTCCCCTGCTCATAGTCCTCCGCCCGATCGCGGCAACTGCCAGATCGGGGAGCTTATCTGATAAGATGACTGCGCCCCTGGCCCTCCCGACGGCCCGCCCCGCTTTCCTTACGCTCTCAGTTTAGAACCCTCTGACTTGCCTCCGCGACACCCGACTCGGTTTCCTCTCCACCAGCAGCCCGAGAGTGTCCAAAGTGGGTGACATCTGTGAGTTTCTCTTCTTTAGCTCAGAAACCCTCGCTCATGGCCCTACAGTAGACGTCGCCTGAGTTCGACCTTAGGACCTGTACCTGCAATGTCCTCCTCACACGACGATTCTCCGCATGCATCCCTACGGCGGTCCTACCACGACGCAGATGCATCCAACTACGTTTCTGGGGATGACATGAGTGACGGAGATGAAGAAGTGGTTCTTCTAAACGAGGGACAAGCCGAGCCTACACCCTCACGAGCACACTTCATCCGTGCCCTGGCGCTGCTCTGTGCATGCTCCCTGAGCATAGGGAGCCATTAGTACGTGACTATATCATACCATTTTACTCTATCTCATTCTGTCAAAGTGCAACGTACATCCTGGGACCCCTGAAGTCACGCCTTGCGCGCGAAATGGGCACCAACAATACTGAGTTCTCGCTTCTCATCTCGGCCTCCTCTCTCAACAGTACGTGGACCCCTCTGGTGGGCGGTTTCTTGGCCAGCAGGCTTGGGACAACATACACAAGTATCCTTGCCACTGGCGTCATCTTCCTCGGTACGTCGCCTTGCACGCAGTTTCTGTCCCAGGACAATTCATGACTTGTCGTCAGGCCAAGCCTGTCTCCTCATCGGGAACCTGTCCGACAGTGTCAGAATCATGGCACTCGGAATGTTCATCTTCGGACTCGGTGTCAGCCCTTTAGCCGTGGTCCAAGAATCTATCATCGTCCGGTTCTTCAAGTCGCACGGCCTTGGCGTATCACTCGCTTTCGGTCTGGTTGCCGGCAAGGGAGCCTCGTTCATCTCTGCTCTCACATCCTATCCCCTCTCTCAGCGCTTTGGACCTCACGCCCCGTTCTACGCCTCCGCGGTTCTGACGGGGTTCTCATTCGCCATCAACCTGGTCTACCTCTCCGCCTCCAAGTGGCTGATTCGCGAGTCCGGCACTGAGCTAGAGGCCTCCGAAATTAACGCCGTGGCTCGAGCACGAGCAGCCTCTACCTCGGGGATCTCTTCCGAAGCTGAAGCTCTGAAGGAGGTCGCGAAGAAGCGGATGGTCTACCTTCGAGATATCACCAAATTGGGCGACGTGTTCTGGGCGTGAGCGCACAACCCTTTTCCTGCACACGACAGACGTATTGACTTATAGTAACCAGGTACATCGGCTTGAACGTTCTTTGCGGCGCGATATGGGCTCCTTTCACTCACCTTGCTGCGTATGTACACTCTATCTTTCTTCGTTGTGTCTCAGTAGAACTAAGTCCCTCCTAGAAACATTTTCCAACGTCGTTTTGATCTCACTGAGGCCGATGCTAGCTTGAAAGGGTCGTATATCTTCGCAGGCAGTGTTTTCTTGTACCCTGTGGTACGCCTAAATTTTCCTCTTCCAAGACGAGGATCATTAATAAGAGGTATACTCCATAGACCGGGTTCATCGTCGATGCTGTCAAGAAGCGGAACTTCGTGATAAAGCTGCTTATGTTGTCAGGGTTCCTGACATCGGCTTGCTACCTCTGGCTTGCAGCACCGGTGTCTTTGACGAAGACTCCCATTCCTGCCATCGTCTCCTTCGCCCTTGGACATGGATTCGCGCCTCGTATGTCTTATCAGCATCTCGTTCCACAATTTTCATCTACTCACGCATGCCATCTGTCAGTGTTGCTAGTTGTAATCGTTCCTAGAATCGTCCCCTTGAAGTACGTGTCCACCACGCTGGGCGCACATAAGGCAGTAAGTCTAGTGGTTCTCTATATTAGACCATTTCTCATGCCACGATACCAGCTCGAGCAGACGGGATCGACCATGTTCCAAACGCTTGCCGGATTAGTATTAGATGTTAAATCGGGCAAGCATGAGAAGCTCGCCCCAGGCCAAGGCGATCCCAGAGACGTGCAGTATCTCCTCAACGCTTTCGTCGCCTTGAACATTCTACAAGTCCTCGCGATTGCGGGCCTCGCCCACCTTGACCGCAAACAGAAGGCGGAGGCCTCGCGCCGCATGAGCGCGCTTCTCCCACAAACAGTCGACGACAGCTCTGACGACGAGGACGCAGCGGGTGCGAAGGGCGCAGCAGCGACCGCTGACGACGCCTGGGTCGCAGAAGCCGACGACCAGGAGCATCAAGCTGCTGGTGCCAGCAGCACAGAGCGGAGGGGGAGCAGGCTTAGTGGGCACCGCACCCACCCGTCGTCATCTTCGACACGTGAACAGAGCATTCCGCTGCTCGGAAGTGGCTCGCGCTACTCCACTGTCCGGAGCAGTCGGTATCTCGTTGACTCCGTAGTCCCTGACTCGGGAGATGAGCCGGTGGGGCGGGCCAAGGTCCTCCGGACGAAGGGCGAGGTCCGGCGTGGCGAAGCATTCGCTGTGCTTTCGGGACTCCTCATTGCATCTGCGTGGGTCTTGTTCATGGGCACCGCGTGGCTGCGACTCCGGTCGAAGTCGGAGAGAGGTGGAGGGGGTACTAACTCGACTGCGTTGCTATAACTTATTAGATGTGTTGTAGACTGCTTTGATACTGCTTTGTATGTTATATTTTACGATGATACGATCTCCGGACGACCTAGTATATAGTGTGACGGAATATACCGGCAATGGAATTAGAGCTCACTTCTATGAAATAATCTTCCTCCAGTTAACACTGAGATACTCACCTTGGTGAGGCTGGCTGAACTTGCTAGGACTAGCAACCATGTTCGACGCAACGATACGATATATATGCACTGCGTACTAACAAGGTATAATAATAGTGACTTTTGGGCGAAGCCAATGTCCTTCAACCACCCCCACGTCTTCTATAACTGTCTTCAAAAACAATGCTTAGGAAAGCTACTACCCAGTCCCGTGGTTATCCTATTCCCATTTAACCGGCAGCGCAGTTTGGGCTATTTAAGAGGGGGGACTGGTTCATGGTGTTAGGCGACTGTAGTGCAGAATAGGATACGGAGTGCTTACACGGGGGCAACAGAAGTCTCGGGGCCTGAAGTATGCGACCGAATGTCAGTTGTTACTTACCAGTGAGGTAGTTGGATTGCACTCACCAGGAGCGGCACTGAGTGCCGGGAAGGGGGTAGCAGCACACTACAAATCACACATGTCAGCATCCACCAGCATCTACGAATTACCCTAAAATCCACGCACCGCAGCCTCAACGTCAGCGAGGGACTTGCCGGCAGGGAGAGTGGGCGACGGGAGAGTCACGGCGGCCGGGGTGGGGATGACGTCAGAGCAGTCGATGAGGGTCGCCGGGTCCTGGCCGAGAATGGCCATCTTGGCCATGACCGCCTCGAAGGCGGACACCATCAAGGCGTGGTCGGCTGGATCCCGTCGGTCAGCGGGCGAGACCGCGAGCCGCGAGGGAGAAAGGAGCACGCACTGATAAATGCCTGCCACTCGCACGCAGAGCGGGGGTCGCGGGCGATGTTAGCGTCGGAGAAGAGGCGGAACTCGCCCTCGAGGGGGGACATGACCTCGCCGACGTTGGAGCCGTTACCGGGGAAGAGAGTGCCAGTGAGGAGAGTCTGGAGCGCGTGCACACGTTAGTGATGTCAAGGGCGACGATGGACGTTGCAATGACGCTGCTTACCTCAACGAAGAACTGAGTGTCAAAAGCGCTCGGGGTGGAGTCGAACGGAGTGCCCTATGATGGGAATATTAGGCGTAGAGCTTGTCTCTATGCACGGTGCGTAACGTACCGGGATGGTGGGGTCGACGTGGTCCTGAGCCGCGACCGAGTGGGAAGCAAGGATCGCAGCGACCTCGGCCGGAGAGAACCCAGCATCTGCCATGCGTGCAAAGATCGTGTCGGTCGCGTCGGAAGGCTCAGGAACAAGTCCGTCGGGGGAGACCTGCGAGATGTTGGAGCGACCAGCGAGGAACTGGAGGCGCGGGCCACCAGCGCAGTTGGAAACGCCGACTGCACCAGCGAATTGGATGCTAAACAGGGAATAGATGCATCGTAAGAGAGTGAACGTCTAAGAAGAGGATGAAGGTTCTTACAAGTCACCGAAAGACACGCCGTGCTTCAGTGCGAAGGGGCGCTGGGCTTCCACAATGTCGTCAATGCCGCCGTTGGCATCTGGTTTACTGGTAAGATGTGGAAAAGCGCACAAAGGACGGCTACTCACGGAAATTGGTCTCGATGTCAGAGAAAGCCATAATGGATCCATCGGCGCCTCCACCGCTAATTCATGTTCAGTGGTTATGTCTGAATCTATGCAAATCGATACACACCCAAAGACGCCCTGGGCGGTCAGTGCGGGGGAGAAGCCAATGGCGTCGTGGAAAGTAAGCTGTTGGTGCCCATTAGCTACCATTCTCCCGGTTCTATGAAGCCAAGGCCTTTACTCACCCGAAGCGACTGAAAAAAGCTCGTTAGGTCTGGGACGATCATCAAAATTAAAGAACTTGCTTACCTCGTGGACCTCTTCGCCACACTCGCCGCCATCGAACCTTAGAGACTCCGTAAGTGGGAAGGACTAGCAATGGAAAAAGGCTGGACGTACAGGTTGGTTTGAATGTCATCCAAAACGTCAAACCAGACACAGCAGGCTGCGTTGGAGGCCTTGTTGCCTTTCTTACAGGAGACCTGGGCTGGACCACCTTTGGGGGCCGCGGAGACTGCAACGGCGAGAGCGGCAAGCGCAATGATAGTCCGAGAGAACATATTTATGGGTGAGGATAGAGAGAGCGAGAGTGCTGAAGGGGGTGAAGGTCGATGAGTGAGAATTCGCTGTGATGCGACTGCAGGAGACTCTGGAGATGAGTGCTGAAGATTGGACGGCCTCTTTGAGCAGCCTTTATAGTCCGTCCATGATGTGTTATTTTAAACGAGAATGAGTGCCTCTATCCAGGACCTCTTCCATGATCTCAGAGCTGTGAACTGGATTGGACAGTCTGTCCCGCACGAAAGCATCGGGAATACTAGAGACCGCGTTCCGGGCGGGGCAAGTGAATACCTGGCAGGAACATTTTGCGGTCAAGATCAGGGACAACGGGACAGGACGTGCGCAATATGCACCCACCATCACCGGCACTGCGTAGGACACCCATGGACACGGGGACCGACCTCAGCGAGTGGTTTCGAAAAGCTGGCTGTCCGGGACGGGCCATGGGTTCGTGGGACAGCGAAGAGGAGAAACCTCTCGCACGATGCGCACTTTGCTCCGTGATCACCGCTTGGCGACTGCTTGTGAGCTGCGCAGACGCTTTGTATTACCTGGCCAGACGGCGAACTGGGCGTGGTGGACGTTGCCCACAGAATGCATCGGTCGAGGTTGGCAGACTCTCGGCGGCTCCGGCCCATAGCAGCCGTGTCGGCGAGCCGATAGGCCGGTACCACGTGACTCCATATCGGCAAACGCCGGCGACAGAGGCGGATCGGATACTCGCTCGGTAGACAGCACAACAAGCTCGACCCCCCCAGCCCGACCTCAAGACTCAAGAGGTGAGTACCAAAATTCATGCCAGATCGCTCATACGATGCCATATGTCCCGTCGTCCAACGGCGAGAGCGAAAGAATGGCGGGAAGAGGGTGGATGGGCTACTTCCCGTTCGGATGACCCCAGGCTAGGCAGAAATACTGACTTCGCACCTTTCCCCCCTCAGCCCGCAACATGGGTGCCTACAAGTATCTCGGAGAGTTGTACAAAAAGAAGCAGTCGGATGTCCTCCGCTTCCTTCTGCGCGTGAGGTGCGTAAAGATTGTTTCGTGCTTCATCTTTCGTGGTCCTCATCGAGAGGCAGGTGCTGGGAGTACCGCCAGCTGAACGTCATCCACCGCGCATCCCGCCCCTCCCGCCCCGACAAGGCTCGCCGTCTTGGCTACAAGGCCAAGCAGGGCTACGTTATCTACCGTGTCCGTGTCCGCCGCGGTAACCGCAAGAAGCACGTCCCCAAGGGTATGTGCATTTTTATTGAGTTGATGAGAATTGAACACGAACATCTGCATAGGTGCTACCTACGGCAAGCCCGTTCGTCAGGGTGTCACCCAGCTCAAGCCCCAGCGTGGTTTGAGGAGCGTTGCGGAGGAGCGTGTTGGCAGGCGTTGCGGTAACCTGCGGGTGCTCAACTCGTACTGGGTTAACCAGGACGGTGTCTACAAGTACTACGAGGTCATCTGCGTTGACCCCAGCCACAAGGCTGTGAGTACCCTTTCAAGCCCTTTTAAAGCCTCTTTCATTCCTCATCGCTATGCAGATCCGCCGCGACGCCAGGATCAACTGGATCACCAAGCCCGTCCACAAGCGTCGCGAGGCTCGTGGTCTCACCTCTATTGGCAAGCAGGTCAGTTCTACAGTTTTTTTTTCATGTGCCGGCCGTTTATTAACCTGCCACATTCTATAGAACCGTGGTCTTGGCAAGGGTCACCGCTACAACCACACTCCGGGCTGGTCGACCTGGAAGAAGCACAACACCCTCAGCCTCCGCCGCTACCGGTGATCTGTTGTACTTGTTTTGTCATGCACTATATCGTCCCTACCGTCGTCATATCACATTGCGCACTCATGTCCTCTCATGCTTGTTATGGATGTATGCCTCCGAGCAGCTCACCCAAAAGAGGTTGTTTGCCTCCTGTATCGTGTCTGTCTGATCGAGCAACGACGCTCCATGTAGCATGGCCCGTCTGACTGCTATGCGCCAACGTGCCAGGCATCGTGTTCCGTTTTTGTTTCGGGGGGATGCCCAGCGCCCTCAACGGGCTGATCGGCCTGTGCCTCGTGCCAGGGAAAATTCGAGTGGCATGAGGCGAACACGTTCTGGCGATTGGTTGGAGCAACGGAACATGTGCAGGCCGAGCTTCTGTGGGAGGGCCTCCGAGTGATCTCGCACCACGATCTCCGAGCTGAGAACTGCGCTGACCCCGTTCACGATGTCCGCCGGCGACGTTTGCCCTGGTTGTCCCGGCGCTGATGCACTCTTCCCTCGTTGACCTCGACGTCGGGCCACCACACGGACTCCTCCTTGTCGTCCTCAAGACCGTCGGCAACGAGCTGTCTCGGATGCCTGAATTCTCCACAGAACGCCCCACACCTGATACCCTTGTCCGCTCGTATTAACTGCTTTCCGAGTCCACGAGCTTTTCGGGGCCCTCGGCTATTTAAAGCAGACGACCGTCTCCCTCCTCGGTGTCTCTCTGGCCCCCCGTACCCCCTGCTTTTTTCACGCTCTAATGTTTTCCGCACTTCCCCTCGCGCTTCTGTCCTTGCTCGTTTCCAGACTTCTCCCTGGACCCTCCCCGTCGCCCTCAAGACCATCGTTGTCACATGCAGGGCTACTCCTGCTCCTACAAAATGCCGCAGGGTCCCAGGCTCTTTCGCTAGACAAGCGAGCGAATAGTCTGCAGACGACGGCGAATGGGTCGACATTCATATGGACGATTCAAGACACGTACGCGGGGGATACGTTCTTTGAGTGAGTTCTCTAGTTCGACATTGTTGTGGTGTTTACTGATCGGACGTAACGAAGTATGTTCGACTTCTTCACTGGGGACGATCCTACCCAGTGCGTATAATCCTCATATTGCTGTCGTGAATCTTACTGACCATATATATCCTTACCCGTCCAAAGCGGTATGGTCAAGTGAGTTGTCGAAGTGGCCACATCGGCGCCCACACGCACTTACCTGCGCCACGACCACATTTGTACAGCTACACCGATCGAGAGACGGCCATCAGCAATAACCTCGCCTTTGTGACGGACGATGGAAAGGTTATCATGAAGGGAGACAACACCACCGAGTTGGACTCTGGGGTGTATCGGAATAGGTGCGTTTAGTTGTAGACTGTTCTGTGCCTATGCCAACCTTCCGCAAAGTGTCCGTGTGTCCAGCAAGGCGCAATACAATACAGGTATAGTGCTTTCATTGCCCGGAGAGACTGTTTCTCACCAATGTCCCAAAGGACTCTTCATCTTGGACCTGAACCATGCACCATGGGGTTGTGGTGAGTGTCCGCAATGACCGGGCGACCGCTCCCGCTAATTAAAACCCGAAGGTGTGTGGCCCGCTTGGTGGACATTAGGCGGCGGTCAATGGCCCTACGTCAGTAACTCTTCAGCGTCCCCGTGAACCACAACTGACATAAACCCGATAGACCGGAGAAATCGATATCATTGAAGGCGTCCACGACAACGCACATAACCAGGTGACCTGGCACACAGGACCAAGTGCGCCCGCCGTTATTATCTTGGACTCCGAAGTCACCGACATGTTCTCAATTTAGACTGCACCCTCAACCCTAATGTCACTTTCACTGGTTCAATTGTGGTACGTCGTATATCGTCGTGTGCATGTCTGGATGCTCCTGTTTCTCACTATCCACCTGTAGGAATCGGACGGAGAGCCAAACTTGCAGTGTAACGGGAACCTCAATAACAATGCCGGCTGCGGTGTGACTGAGTGGAGCCGTGCATCCTATGGTCCTATCTTCGACGCACAAGGCGGCGGTGTCTTCGCCATGAAGTGGGATGATGAGGGAATCGCAGTCTGTGAGTATACATCATATCTGACGTCTTCAACGCGTGCTCAGCCTCGTGCAGGGTCATTCTATCGCGCTGCGGTACCAAACGACGTTCAGAGCGGCCAACCTGACCCCTCCAGCTGGGGTGCGCCCGTAGCGATGTTGAGTCCGGACGGGTGTGATCCCATTACGAACTTCGTGAATCACTCCATAGTATTCGGTGAGTGAACAGTCCTCAGTTTTCATCTCCGAAGTATCGTCTGACCGATCGTGCGTAGACATCACCTTCTGCGGTGAGGCAAACTCAAACGCTTCGTGCTCGTAGGAGTATGCTGATTTCATTTCGGATACTGTATAGGTGACTGGGCCGGAAACTCGTACGCCACGTCCGGATGTCCTGGAACATGCACGGATCGCCTGATGGATCCGAGCAACTTCGTGGTAAGCGCGTTCATCTTATCGGCAACCGTCTAATTCGGTAACATTGAATGCTCGTTCCGTCTAGAATGCGTCCTGGAACATCAACGACCTGAAGGTGTACCGCAAACAAACCCTGTCGGGTCTTGTCAGCGGCACGCGGCGCAACACGGGTGTCCTCACCATGCTCCAAACGATCTCACTGAGTATGGTCCTTCCCATACTCGCACTTTTGGTTGCATAAGGCAGGCGCTGCGCGTATGCCCCATGACTTTGAAGCTCCGTGGTTCCTTTCCTCGCTACCATATTCCTCCACGTACTCGCCAATGAGGTTCTACTCTCGAGTTGATGATACGGACACGACCCTACACGATGTCGAGATGTACTCTCACGGACGTTCTACATGATTCACGAATAGATGCTGTATGATTTCTTCACTGGATACCAACGTCGATGATCCGTGGACCCTCTGACCCCTCGGGCGTTACAACTTGATCTTCCAAACCTTCTCCTCAAACTCTTCCTCCGTTTCGACCGTCCACTCCTCTGGCTCCGCAAAAGAGGCGCAGATGGGCGTCACGCTCGCCCAGCCCTTGCCCAGCACCCAGCCATCGGAGCCCACAGGCAAGCTCGAGAGCTCCGGCGAGATGATACCGCTCAGGTCCGGCGCGAACTTGAACACCAGGCCGCCCACGGCGCCCGTGCTGCCCACCACGCCCGGGCCCGAACCGCGTGGGTCCTCGTCGGGCGAGTCCGGGCCCGCGGCAGAGATGGTCGCGCGGGCGGCAGGGTCGCGCGCGGCGTGCGCGCGGAACAGGCGGCCGTACGTGTTGCGCCAGATGCGCGCCCAGCAGACGGGCATCCCCTCCGGCGCGAGGAGGCCCTCGACCATCGGCACGTTCACGTTGTACAGGTCGACGCCCCTGCGCCCCGGGGCGGCGGCGGACGCCCAGTTCGCCCAGAGGTGGGCGGCGATGCGCGCGCCGACCCGGTGCGCGGGCTCGTAGTACTCGACGGGGACCGGGTGCGCGACGGTGCCGTAGGAGAGCGCGATGGCGCGGATGTTGGAGAGGGAGGAGGACAGCGCGGCGCCGACTGTGCCCGAGGCCAGAGCGAATGCGGCTGAGGAGAGGGGCCTGTCAGTTGGTGAATTGGAAGCTTGGAGCATTCAACACACCTGAGCTGTTACGACCCAAGTTCGGTCCGGATATCTATATAGAATGTTTGAGTGGACGAGCCATTGAGGGCCACAGTATACCTACCAGGAGGTCAATCTCTCCCTGGTATAAATTGTGCAGGCCGATGTTGGCGCAGGTGGCTGGTGTCTAAATACATAAGCTTCAGCACTTCGAGTCAAGGACTTGGATGAGATGGCTGTGAAAATGCACACCCCGTCGAGGAGGACCCATTCCGCGATCTCCCCCTCCTTCAACGGTCTAGAGGTCTCCGAGGTTTCTCCCATACCATCTGACGTCGGATAAATTCCTAGGTAAGCTTCTGGTCCACTTGCGATTCTCGATGAGACACACCAGGGCCCCTGGGATAGTAATAACGACCCTTGACAATTTCTTTGATATGATACGCATGGCCTTCATGGCACGTATTAGCCTGCCATACCTATCAGGTGCACGGTCGGAAGCAAATACCTATCCACGACTTCTGCGAACTTGGGACGACTACTTTCACATCCCAGCCTATCGAGGAAATCAGCGACGCTTCTCTGAGCTGATACAAAATAGCTACTGAGGTCTTCGGTAAGATGTCGGTAGAGGCCGTAAATGTAGGGCGATTCATGGCTCGGCGGGCCATCGTCGTTCTGGGGTGCTGGGGGTCAGTGTGGGTCCCGGGAATGGAGGGCGTCAGACGGTTGTACTTGCAGTGAGAAGCACTCTAGGCTTGACGTTTGACGACATAGACACCGTACAGGATGCAGCACGTATCCGTGCGTGGGGGAAAGCAAATAGAGGAAATCAGAAATTGGCCAACGTCAAGAGAGACTGTGACAGCTTGAACCCCATGGGGTATAAGTGGCATGCTTTATGGCGAATAACGGGCCGGATCTCAAAGGGTAAAGGTATAAGTAGTTGATTATCTCTCAGATTATCTTGGACGTAAGTGTCCAGATCTCCTCCCCAACTGCATTCTTCTCTCCAATTCAATACATTGATATAATTCCCTAAGTCGTAGCTACGATTCATCATTCAACCAGTGCAGTACAGGACCCTTGGGCGCCACGAATACCCTGAGGGGGGTACCTCTTGTATGCGTAAGTAAGTCCTCCAATGGCGTCTAAGGATACTGGTATCTCTGGTACAGAGTAGTGAGCTGCAGGGCCGACCCTGTAGGAACATTGCAATAGCAATGTGATGTCATATATTTTGACATATAGTGTCTCGATAGGAGACACGTCCCGGATAGGACAAACAGTAGCCTTTACGGCACTGTTCAACTCCATGTGGAGTTGCTCCTTTTTACTTCGCCGACATAGCCTTTGGGCGTGCTTCACATGTTCAATGCGAGACTGGCAAGGCGAAGGACACCCTCCTTGGTCTTGTTTCCTAAGCCAGATCATTCATTCTCTCAACGCCACTGAAAATAATGATACGGCTTACCACCGATGAAGCCGCTTGCGTGCACGAAGATACAGCCCTCGACGCCTGAGAGCTGGGACAACGCATCGTCACGGACGCCGCGCCACTGCTCGGGGAGAGCCTTCCGGCTTTCAAAGCTTTCCGGGGTAATCGGGACGGCCTGGATACGCCAGTTGCCTCCAGTCTCATCAGGGTACAGTACGTAGAAAGGTTTCTCCGCGTCCGGAACTTGCAGTGCAGCCTCGAGTTCAAAGAGGTGCTCCTGGTGTGTTCGAGGATGGTGAGAACGATGAAGGTGGGGTTTAAGCGTAAACACAACGTACCTTCCATGGCGCAAACTGCTCGAAGAGAATGATGCGACCGCTCGGATCGACCTCCTTGCGCTTAGAAAGCCCGGAAACGACTAGGTCGCGCGCGGGGAGCCAGGCCTTGGCGTAGTAGTCGAGGCGCTGCAGGAACTCCGTCCCCACCATTGTGGAAGCCTCCCCGAACTTAGCCTATGCGTGGCGGGGTGAGCGAGTGGTGCCGAAAGCACAAGATCCACGTACATCGACGGTGGCGGAGTCGGCCGGCTCATTCCACGCAGGATTCAGGTAGCCAACACGGGCGGACACGTCGGTGCGGATCCGATACTTGGGCTGAAGGTCTGTAGTATACTGGTTCACGCCGTTGTCGATAGCATCGATCGCCTCGATGAACTCGCGATACATCTTCAGCCACAGCGTCTCGATTTTGGGGTCTGTGGGGCCCAATTTTAGCCTGTTGGCAATGATCTCCTTGCCGTAGTGCCTACAGAAGTGGTGAGTAGCGGTGAGCTTGTGAGGATAGCGTTATGGTGTCATAAGGAGAAAAGTATACACCTACTTGTAGACGAGGCCAGCAGATGACAACTTGGTGTCAAAGCCATGTCCGAAGACCTCAGTGAAACCGCGTTGATGATGATCAAATCGTTGGATCTTCTCATCGTATACACCGCCAACGTCTACAACGATGTCGCACGTATCGAGGACAGCAGGATCTCTGGACCGCTTCAGGCCTGTGGGTGTTTAGGACGCGAGAGATGAGTGTTGGAACTGGAGCAGTGAGAGAAGATTGTCGCGAACCGGCATCTACGTAGGTTGTCGTGTGTTTGAGAAGGAACACAGCGAGAGCCTCATCGCAGTGGAAGGTCCCGTTGTGGGTTCCGATCATCTGGGAGGTACTCTCAGACAGGCGATTGGATGAGACATGCGAAAGTCTACACACCTTGGGCGCGTCGAGGCGCATTTTCTTCGCTGGCTGCCCGTCAGACATTGTTCGTATTCTTCGACTATTTCGTGATAGAATGCCGCGCCAGAGGGTGTGTGGTGGGACGAGGGAGGGGGAGCACTGGAGAGGCCTGCGGTAGATCAGTAGGTTTCTCTGCATGGGGGACTGTAATAGAGCACATGTAAGCGAGACCTAAATGGGTAAGTAATCACGTGATAATCATCGCCCGAAGTGGCGTTCTTGACGAGGCCGAGATTTGAGACACTCTTACATTCGGCCACACGAGGTCATGGTAGGGCTCGGGATGCATAGTAAGTAATAGGCCTCCGGGCAGACCCCGCATACGAAGTAGCCGCATGGACAAGGCACTCACGACGGGCATTCCCCGATTTTCCACGATAGAAAAACCGTGTAAAAACCGAGGCAGGTAAAATCCTTTTCGATCGTTTTTTAATCGTTTTTGTTCCTATAAAGATGTTTCCCTTTGAATGGGTTTTCTTTGGTAGAAAAACCGTCTGAACAATATATCTATTTACACCAAACAAAAGTCTGATGGTGTGGTAGAGAAGGTATCCTTTTCGTTCGTATAAATGAATTACCGCATCTTGCAGCGCAGGCCCGCGAAGAGCACCACGCCGCTCCCGGCAACGACCGGTCCTCAAGCCTCCGCACCCAACCGCGCCGCACCCTCCTTTTGGCAATGCCCGGCGCCTGATTATTCCGCCCCGCGCTGCTCCCAATCGCTCCGCGCCACACCGCGCCATGCCCCTCCCAACCGTATCGCCCTGTATTGGAAAGCAATTGTCCCAGTCGTGCCCCGCATGGTGCAGAACGGCAGCGCGGTGGTGCGTTGCATGATGGTGCAGTTGAGAGTGGTGTGGCGCGGTGCGGAGCAATTGGGAGCAGTGCGGAGCGGAACAATCAGGCCCGGGGCATTACCAAAAGGAGGGTGCAGTGCGGTTGGGTGCGGAAGCCTGAGGGCCGGTCGCTACCGGGAGTGGCGTGATGCCCTCCGCGCATCTGCCTGTAGTATGCAGTAATCCAATTATACGAATGAAAAGGATGCCTTTTCTATGCTCTAGCGTACCACGCCGTTAGACTTTTGTTTGGTGCAATAGATATATTGTCTAGATGGTTGTTCTACCAACGAAAAACCATCCAAAGGGAAACATTTTTACAGGAACAAAAACGATTGGAAAATGATCAAAAAGGATTTTACCTGCCTCGGTTTTTACACGGTTTTTCTACCGTGGAAAATCGGGGAATGCCCGTCGTGACTAACATATACTACGCTGAGCCAAAAACCGAACCGCTCTTTTATTTTGAGCGGAGCGCGGATCCAGACACCTAAGCCACCGCCACCTCCTTGAGGTTTCTGACCCCTTTCTTTCTTTTCTCTCCGTCATCCAGCTCTCAATATTCATTGCAACGAACGTTTCACGAGTAATTATAGCCTTTTTCTCTGATCTGTCCTCGTCACTGAGCATTCACTCCCAGTGACACTTAACAACCTCCACCTTGACGAAGAATTCTACCAGTCGTGTGAGGACATGGCCGTCAAATTCTCACCCTATGACCTTCGAGCCTCCATAAATTCGACCGGAAATGGCGATGAGGACGTCGATTTTGACCCGTCTCGCCTCACAGAACATTACCCTGCCGCTTATAAAGACTTCTACGGTTTGCTCAGCGGTGCTCCCTGCATCTTCAAGTCGGGACCCGCTTGGCCCGAGCGCACGGGTCCAATGGAACATCGCATCATCCGTGAGGCGCGGCCAGCGTATGATCACCCTATCGCAAACTCCTGGCTCGAAATCGGCACAGATATCTACAGGTTTCTCGACTCTCGTAACGTCAGGTGGACCTCAATCGACCCCGTCGCCTTTGCCAACGCCAACGCAGAGGACGATGCGCCGTTTTGTCCGCTCCTCGTGTGGATCGGCGTGCAGCCCAAGACTCTCGCCTTCGAAGATGCGGTGACTGCCGCCAACGGCGTCAAGAGCATCCTCAGTCAAGCCGGTTTCCCGGATATCGAGGTCGCTTTTCGCGAATCAGAAGTGACCCGCTCTGCTGGCCCAAAGCTTCTCCCTTTCGCCCCGCTTTTGGACTTCATCCCAGAATTCAGGAAGCACTTTACGCCCACGCTAAGTCTCTCTATCGCTCCGTACAAGACACCCTACCATGAAGGTTCCGGTGCCCTCTACTTCCGCCTCGACAAAGACGGCAGCCGCGTCGCCCTTCTCACCGCTGGTCACGTCGCTCGCCCTCTTCCTGTTCGCGCTAAGACGAACAATTCTGGGTTACGCAAGAATGCTGGCAAGCGACGTGAGGAGATCGTCGTCCTCGGGAGTATGGGTTACCAGAACACCACAGTTGGCATGATGGCTGCCATCAGCAACCTCGGCAGCTCCGTTAGGATATGGGAGGACTCGATCGCTAGGGCTGGGCAAGTTTGTCGAAGACGAGGATGGGCAGGTCACAAGGAGGCGCAAGTACTTCCAGTCGGATATAGACATGGCAGCGCATAGGATCAGTGCCCTGAACGAGTTACACGATTACGCTACAAAGTACAGGACGAACCCATGCCAGCGCATCATTGGTTTCGTCCTCCACGCTGAGCCCATCGTCGCCGTAGACGGACCTTACCCGTTTACACGCGATTGGGCTCTTATCGAGCTCTACAACGACAAAATCGACTGGAATACCTTCTTAGGAAACAAGGTCTACATCGGTACGTTTCTGTTCTCATCCTGCGGTTCTAGTTTTGGCTGACTATTATGTTCCGTAGGCGACAACCTCTCGGCGCCCGGCTTCGGGCGCCTCGTGTTTTCGCGGCCCGGGGGCCGGGGGAACTATCAATACCCGACAGACGGGCTCCTCCAGGTTTGTGGTGTCGTGAAGGCACACGAGATGCGCGAGCCCCCGCACCTCGACGTCCACCGCGAGAAGGCGCTCCTCGTCATCAAGAACGGTCTAGCCACAGGCACTACTGTCGGTCGCGCCAACGGGCTTTACTCTTTCACTCGCGTCTACACCGAAGGCGAGGCCGCGCTCACATCCATCGAGACCGCCATTCTGCCCTACGACAAGCAGCGTGGCCCCTTCTCTGCAAATGGAGATTCCGGCGCGATCATCCTCGACAGGTCTGGTCGCATCGTCGCTCTGCTAACCGGTGGTGCCGGCACACACAACAAGGTGGATGTAACCTATGGGACCCCTTATTGGTGGCTTGAGGGGCAGATCAAGACGGCCTTCCCAGACTGCCACATCTACCCGGCCGTCGATTAGATTCTCACACTAGTTCAAGGCTATATCGCCCACCAACAGTTTAGGAATACGAAGAAGCAATGCGTTTTTATTTGTATTTATACACGGGGGAAGGCTCCGACCCCTTGCACGTCTGTAGGACTCTTATTTTGTACCGAGTGTCCGGAAGAGGCTCCAGGACCGTTGTAGCTATGGCAATCGCTTCAGCTGTCATGAAAAAGTCAATAAGACTTATCCGCCAGAACTTCGGATGTGTGTTGAGGAAGTGGGTTGTTCGTCGAACATTGCTCGTGTATCTGTTACGAGTCGACATGCCGGTTGCGTGGTTGGAGCAAGAAGAGCGCCGAGAAGCCTCAAGGCCAGGCGACGCAGCAGCAGGTCGTACACCGCTAATACATCGGCTGAAGACGAGATGAGTATCCTGGTCCTTCCGGGTTGTTGGGATGTATAGAAAGCATCTCAACACTGGGTCCATCGAATCCAACACATACTTCTTACCGAGGCGCTTGTCAAAATCAGACATGAGTGTCATTATCCTGGTGTAAGTATGCGTACGCTGAGTAGGTGCAAAACGAACGAAAAGCGCAAAGTGCCCGGATTTTGGAGACCGAGGCCCCCACGTCAGTCCAGCCCGACTATGCACATACGGTAGTGGAGGAGAAAGTCCGTGAGAGTCATACAAAAAATGTCCATGCGATGCGAGTGTCAGTGCGCGATTGCGCTGAGTGTCCAACTCCCAGAAAACACATCCGCCGCCGCCGCCTCGTAGCCACACCACCCTACATTATCACTAGCCCTGCGCCCGCTGCGACAGTGGTGAAGACGACGAGGAAGAGACTGGCATGGTGCGCGAGAGCGCCAGCTATGTGGTTGTCGTCTGGGCCGAAAATGCCGCCGCTGCCAGTCGCTCCGGGGCTCGGAGCGCCACCAGACAGGTTTCCTCCGCCGTCTATGCTCGTGGGAGCGGTCGTGGCAGGGGCCGTTGAAGTCGTAGAGGATGCGCTGCTTCCGCCGCTGGAGCCTCCTGCGGTAGACTGGGCTATTGTGCTTGTAGAAAGTTGCGTCGACGTGAGTGTGTGGAGAGAGCGGTCCGAGCCGAGCGCGACGGTGGTGAAGACGGATGTTATGACGGTGATGGAGGGTGTTGCTGCCGCGGTGCTGTTTCCTGAGGCCGAGGTCGATCCGCTTGCACCACTTGTGGACCCTCCTGCACTCGTGCTCCCTCCACTCGTGTTAGCCGCACTGGACGATGTTTGCGCCTGGGTAGAGGTGCTGGACTGGAAGGGGGGGAGACAGAGCGGTGTTAAGGAGAGCAGGACGTGAGAAGACATGCGGGAATACGCACCTGGGCAACGACGAGGAGGGGAAGCAGGAAGGAGGCGAGGAGGTATGAACAGCGCATGGTGGCCGACTGAGAAACGGGAGCGAGGAGGGGGGAGGAAGATGACGAGGGATAAATAGTGGGATTGCCGCTGGCTGCGTCGAAGTTGCGTCTATGTTTAACTGGCCGGCGTCGAAAGTTGGGCGTCGAGAGTCGGCGAGAGAGGCGGTCACAGAGGTCGTGGTGGGAGCGGACACCGCCACGGCAATCGCCGGCCGAGCGAGGAGCCCGGGCGCTTGTAGGGCGCCTCTGGGATTCGGGCACGGGGCCGCACGGGACGTGGACGGGAAGCGCGCTTAGAGGCGAGGGAGGCGAGGGCAGGTGACGCGGGGCTTGGGATGCGGGGGAGGCGCTGCCGTATTCCGGGGTATTTCCTTCAGACTGTTCTCAAAATCATCTGGTTTCTCCAATCCTCAGTGTCCGTACGTCTCCTCTCCCCCTCCTGCCCTCACAATGTCGCCCTCACCCCTCTCGCCCAACGTGCTGCATGTCCTGCTTCAGTACATATCGCCCCCGTCTCAATTGACCCACCCGATCCCTCCCCACCTCCTCTCCAAGCCGCTCCTGCAACGGCATCACTTTCTCCGTCTTACCCCAGATACCCCAGACGAGTACCTTTGTTGGCCATCTTCACCCGAGAAGAAGGCCCAGATCCTCGACCTTCTCGAATCCCGCTCAAGGCCCATCGACGACGATCAGCCAACCACATACCCCGTCCAATACTCCTTTGACGGAGAAGATTTCTTCGCTCATGTCGACATCTCTCCCGGAGATGAAGACCGGCCTCGCGTCATCCTGCAGTGGGACGAGTCGGGCGAATGGAAATACCACAACGTCGACCTTATGCCCTTCCCGCCGGGGAGCCGCGCCCTCCTCGACGATGTTCTCGTCCCGCCCCCCGCACCTGCTCCCGTCGCGATACAGACGAGAGCCGCGCCCTCGTACTTCGACACCGACCTCCCTGAAGACGACGAGGATGACTATTGGAACGCCTACGGCTCTACCGACATAGGGGACAGCGCGTACAGCGACGGGGTCCCCACCTCTGCGAAAGATGCGATTTCCTCAGAGGACGCCTATTGGGCCCAATACGCCTCCGTACACGGTAAGCCGAGTCCCAATAACTCTCGCTGCCGCTCGCACGGCCCATGCGGACGACAATTTGCTGCTTTCCTACTGGCCCGAGCCCATTCTCACCACGCCTTCTTTCTATAATCATAGGCACCGCCGATTCCACCATACCCTCCCCTATGCCGCAAGGCAGGCGGAAACCGCTCCCCGTGCAGACAGACTTCGGCGGCGCAAAGGACTCACCTCACCCGCTGCCCGTCCCCGTGCGGCTGTCATACGAGGACGCTTACGCGGAGCCGCTACCAATTCCGTCGTCGATCCTACCTCGGCCCGGGAGCCACTCGAGATGGGATCCCGCTTCCCCGACCGCGCTCTCTCGCTTGCTTTCCGCGATTTCCCCACGCGAGAGCCCGGCTCCCAGCCCTGCCCCTGACGGCGCGTTTGACGCGGACGAAGACCTGAGCTCGCCGACTATCGGAGGAAGCAATGACTCCGACTCGTCCTCTTCGCCTGCGCTGGGCCTCAGCGGCACCGAACTCGTCGCGGAGGCGGTCCCTGTGGTCCTGGCAGATGGTGATTCCTCCATCTCGAGGCTTCCATCAGGGCCACAAGAAACAAAGACCACTGTGGGCGCAGCCGAGGATGAGGATGAGGCTGATCTCAGGCTAGCGCTGGAAGGTGTGTGGAGGATGTGGAAGAAGGGCAAGAGGAAAACCATCGAGATGGCGTCGTCCGGAGATAGCGAGGCTAAGGAGGCCTTTTTGAGGGCTGCTCGGGCTGTCGTGGATCGGGCATAGTTGACAGTTCGGGGTGGCTCAGTAGGGTATCATTCAACGCATGGTGTATCATAATCACTACTTTTCTCGTTGGGCTATCCGATCTCCATTTGTCTCTACCATCTTCTTGCCTCACTCCTATGTCTGTGTGGTTGTGCTGTGGCCTCAAACCGCGATGATTGTCGACCTAAGCTCTTGGACACACGCTTGCCCACACTTCACTCGCGGCAAGCGGGCGCCAAGATCCCCGCGCGCCGATTCTATTGTGGTCGAGGCTGCAGCGCGGCCGCAGCGTCAGCCCGTCGTGGTATTAAACCTTGACTCCCTCCCGCCTCATGCCAAAACCCCCACCAAACATCACATCCTACTCATAACTATTCACTATTAACCGTGGCCCGAGGCGGTCATGGATGACGACAACCTCACGACTGAGTCGGACTTTTCAGTCTGGTACGTCTACTCCCCTCCAGCCACTTGATTCTCTCTTACGGAGCCACACGCCTTAGGAAACGACTTCTAGAAGAACAAACAGGTGAGAAGCGACTGCACCATCACGTACCTTACGTCTTCTCATCTCGGGTGTCCTCGTCCATCCAGCTCTCTTTGACAGAACATTTTCCAAAAATACATTCCTTGAAGCGAGGGTCGAGGAGCTCGAGCAGGAATTGAAAGTGTGGAAGGATGCATTCAAGACTGTGGATGGGGATAGAAAGCACTTAAACAAGCAAGTCTTGAAGCTCGAGCGGAGCATTGGTGCTCTCAAGGTGCGTTCTTGCCTTTGTCTCTGCCATACCCTGCCCCATTCAACATCCCGTTTCGTCCTCGCTTCCAGGAGGACAACCCGTTGATCGTCTGTCTCATCGACGGCGATGGAAATATATTCTCTGCCGACCTCATCAAGCTGGGCCAGGTCGGCGGGCGGCAGGCGGCTATGCTCCTCACGAAGGGCCTCACGGACCACCTCGCGTCGATCGACCCCACTGACGAGTCCGTCCCCGCGCGAGGGCAGCTGTGGTTGACGATATACTGCAATAAGACCGGCCTACTCGACACGCTCACAAGCAACTACGTGTGCACGGCGGAGCAGTTCGAGGCGTTCGTGCTGGGCTTCAACCAGGCATCCCCACTGTTCTCCATCGTAGACGTAGGATGTGGGAAGGAGGCCGCAGATTCAAAGATCAAAGGTACGCCTTGCATTTTTCTTAACCCTACTGAGTGGTCGCGTGACAATCGCATACCCCCAAATTCCAACCCCAGAGTGCCTCCGTGTCTTCACGCGCTTCCCGCAGACCGTCAAGGTCTTCTTCGGCGGCGCGCACGACAACGGGTACACCTCCACCCTCACCCTGCTGCAGAACGAAGGCCTTTTGGATAAGGTCATTCTGCTCAAGGGCTACAAAGACCTCGCGCACGAGATCAACGGCCTCGGTCTACCGCAGCTCGAGATCGAGGGCGTCTTCATCCAGAAGAAGCTGCACACTAACGGAGCAAAGAAAGCCTCTGCTGCCGCCGCCGCCGCGGCTGTCACGGCCGCAGTGTCGAGCTTGGCGCTAGGCATACCAAAGACGAACTCGCCGAAACCAAAGACGCCCGCGGTACAGCCGCAGGAGAATGAGAAAGGGCGCACGGCGAAGAGTTCGACGGGGAGCGCAAGTGTTTCTGCGCCCTCAACCCCTGCTAAGAAAACTCGTCCCCTCGACCCCGATCAGGTCCGTAGTACATTTCACCTTTTAGACATCGCGTTCTCATGCTCTCGACCCATAGCCTCTCCACAAGCGTATGTCCTTCTTCAGGCTTTGGCGGCCACTGGCTCACGTTTTTGCAGAGAAACCCCCGCCTTGCAACTTCTTTTATCTGGCAAAGTGTAACAACGGAGATCGTTGCAAGTATGAGCACAACTATCCGTTGACACTAGAACAAATCGCGGAACTCCGCGTTAACGCGAAGAGGTGGCCATGCCCAGCTATCAACAACGGTAATCATCTTTTCATATGTTTACAATGATAGGCACTCACACCCATAACCGCCTAGGGAACCGGTGTACCCTCGGCGACAACTGTATCATGAACCACTTCTGTCCGAAGGGCCCGAAGTGTGTGTTCCGGAAGCAGGGCAAGTGCAAGTTTATCGGCAGTAAGTGTTTAGAGGGCCTATTTTTATGTACTCTCTGCTGACGCGTCGACGTGTCTTCCAGAGAACATGCATGATCGGGGAGAGGACAGGATGGATGGAATGTCCGTCGGGAGCCCCAGCCTCGGAATAGGTAGCCCTCAGCTTTCTCACTTCGGACAGCAGCTGTCTCCGCTCGCGAGCCCCTTCGACGGTAGCGGATTCCCTATTCCCACGTATGAGGGAGTTGGTGCAAGGCCGTTCTCGCCACATCCATTCCCGCAAAACTACCTTGGGTTCACTGCTCCTCAGGGGTACTAGATCTCTTGCTAAGTTTCGTGACGGAGCCCGAAGGCGACACGGAGCCTCGGCATTTCATGTAGCAATAATTTACCCTGTACACTACCCCATCAATTCACACTATGCACAACACTATGCCTTGCAGTACCACTGAAATTTTGAGTATGTTCAGAGTTCTCAAGGTCAGAACCGAAGGGAGTTTGAACAGCGTAGAGGTAGAGGGAGGCCACAAAGTAATCAGTTAGGTTACGCGGTCACGTGCAAGCACTCACAGGCGAGCACCGAACCCAGCGACGCGCTCCAGCCTGTAGCAATGCTACCGGTGTTTGTCCTTGAACCGCGTTTCTCTCTACTCTCTAACTTGCTTTACTCTCCTTGCTCATCACCGTCATGTCGGAATACGATAAGCAGCGCACGATGAACGTGGCCAACGCTCTGGCTGTTATAGCCGCTTTGGACATGAAGCAGGACTTAGATATTCTGGCGAAGCGGTCCAAGAAGAAGAGCAAGCCCGACCCATCCAAGAAGCGCGGCGCGCGTCACGTCGACGCGCCGACCAAAAGCGGAGATGAAGAGGAGGGGGAAGAGCGTCCTAAGAAGCTTGCGAAGGTCGTGAACGGCGACGGCGAGGTTGCGGGGGTGCGGAGGAGCGCGCGGAACCGCGGCAAGGAGCTCAACTACAAAGACGACGGCAACACGCCCGCCGCCGCCGCACGCGCTCTGCCGCGTGTCGTGAGTGATGCCGCGAAGCGGGCTGGGATGGAGAGTGCGCCGAGGGATCCGATGAAGAGGAAGTATGATCCGTGAGTGGCTGCGTTTTGTGGATCCGTGTCGGTGGTTGCGGGTGGTCTGACGGAGATGGATCTAGGAAGACGTATGGATCTATTCCCGGCGTGTCTGTGGGCTCGTGGTGGGAGACAAGGTGAGATCTTCATTCTTGTCACCCTCGCCAGACAAGTGTCTCACCTATGCACAGGCAAGCGTGTAGCGAGGATTCCATTCATGCGTGAGTACCATATTATTACCGAATATACTATCATCACCTGACGTCGTATTCTAGACCTTGGGTTGCAGGCATTTCTGCTGGTCCCGACGGCGCATACTCCGTTGCGTTGTCGGGAGGTTACGAGGATGACATTGACCTCGGAGAAGCTTTGTGAGTGATGTACAGACTTTCATGTCACGTCGTCTGACCTTCCGCAGTACCTTCACTGGTTCTGGAGGCCGTGACCTGAAGGGAACCAAACAGAACCCGAAGAACGTAAGGAGTACTAGTATTCTATGATACTATGTTTCTAATATCTCTTTGTAGTTGCGAACCGCTCCCCAGAGCTGCGACCAGACCTTCGAAAACTCTTATAACGCTGCCCTGCAGGTACGTTCTCCTGCGTCCGTTGCTTACAATGAGCCCTAACTCTTGGTGGCAGCGGTCGACTATTACCAAGAAGCCTGTGCGAGTCATCCGTGGATATAAACTGGATTCGCCCTATGCTCCTTCTGAAGGGTATAGGTATGACGGCTTGTACACTGTCGAGAAGGTAAACCAGGTGTATGAGGATGCAGATGCCGTGCTGACCTCTATCAGGCCTGGCAGGAACGCGGCTTGAACCCCAAGGGCTACCTTGTTTGCAAATTTGCTCTCAAGGCAAGTATTCGGCGTGTTCAACATATAACTGAGAAACTAAGCACACCACTCCTAGCGAATTCCCAACCAGGCTCCTCTACCGGTCACCGCTGCTGATGACGAGCAAGTTGAGGCCGACGAATGAGACACAACCCGAAGAAACTGACGTGGGAGAGGCTGCGAGACAGCAATACTGGTCTAAAAGGGGGATGGACGCTTTATGGCGTTACGGCGTAGTGCCGGAATGTCCTCTGCATATGCTAAATACTAACTGCTATCGACTTGCTTTCTATATGTTTGGTTGTTATTTTGCTCTCGCTGTATATAGTGCTTTGGCATGCTTGTTTGGATAATGGGATGCTTACTGAAGTTGTTGTTACGGAGCCGTCGCGCGCGACCGGAGCAGGCTTCCGAAACACGCTTCGGCCGCAGGTCATGTGCCCGCGTCATGGGGAATCGGACGAACGATCTAGCGCCATTGGCGGGAAGCCGAGTGTGGGGAACGTCGGCCAGAATGCAGTAATCCTCCTCAAGGCCATGACACACACACCCTTGCGCTGTTTCTTGACCTGCCTGGTCTGTTGCCAACATCCACCATGATGCTCTCCAGGCTTTCCTCTACACGCGTCGCAAACCCCTTGTTCCGCGGATATGCAACCCACATTGGCAGGGGCCGCTCGGAACTCCTGAAGAAGCGTCCCGACGACGTTGTAGTCACGTTCGCAAAGCGGACTGCTTTAGGCCGAGCGAAGAAAGGCCAGCTCAAGGATGTACCAGTAGATGAACTGCTACATGCACTCTTTAAGGTACATGCATTGGTATTCGAGAGCAAAACGGGACCCACATCGTACAACTTGCTAGGCTAGTTTCGAGAAGACCAAACTGAACCCCGCTTTGCTGGAGGATATATGCGTCGGTAAGCCTGGTCATCTATGCTTGCGAAGAAACCTCAGTCAACAAGCCTTGGAATAGGGACGTGTCATCCGCCCTCGCCGTTGTATATCTCCCGAGCGGCCGCTATAGCTGCTGGGGTCCCCGCCGACGTACCTATATCCACAGTGAACCGCCTATGTTCGTCTGGATTGCAGTCTATTGTCAATATCGCAAACTCCATCAAGAGCCAGCAGATTGAGCTGGGAATGGCTGTTGGCGTAGAGAGCATGTCTTTGAAGTGAGCACTTTATTCTAGCCTGTCCATCACCGAATGAACCAAGAGCATGACTTGTTTAGCCCACGCCCAACCCCCGAAGTCGTGTCTGCGGTTTCACAAAATACTCAGTCGCATGATTGCGTTCAGGTGCGTGATATAGACTCTGATATGTGGATGGTGGAGCTCACTGCCGAAAACATTCTAGCCCATGGGGTGGACGTCCGAGCAGGTAGCAAAGGCCTACAATGTCTCTAGGGAGAAACAGGACGAGTACGCACTCATTTCGCACACCCGTGCCGCCAAGGTATTGTCCGCACTCACCTGAACCTGCAAAGAACACGCTCATCCTTTCCCAGTCTATCCAATCAGGCATCTTCGCGGAAGAGATCCTGCCCGTCGATATCCGCGGCGCCGTCGTTTCGGTAGACGACACTGTACGGCCTGGCGTGACACTGGAGTCGCTTGCGAAACTGAAGCCGGTATTTGCTGAAGACGGCTCGACAACTGCAGGCAATGCCAGTGGGGTCGGGGACGGTGCAGCGCTTTGCTTCCTCACAACCCGCGCACGTGCAGAGCGTGAAGGTTGGGATATTGTTGGAAAGTATGTTACGAGCACGTTCGTAGGTACGTGTGTAGGCAGCCTTCCCCTCTGGCTGTTGCTTATATGCACCCAAAATAGGCGTGGAGCCTCGGTACATGGGCATCTCTCCCGCAGTCGCTATCCCCAATATTCTTGCCAAGACTGGCCTGTTGAAGGAGGACATTGATGTCTGGGAGGTTGGTGAAACTGTCTATAGTGTCACGTTTATTAGAAAGTTGATGGTCCTGCCACAGATTAACGAGGCGTTTGCATCTCAGTTCGCGTACTGCGTCGAGCAGCTTCGAATCCCTGTTGAAAAGATTAATCCCAAGTAAGTCATGGGCATTGCAGTATATGACACGCATTCTGACTTCAAGGTAGTGGTGGTTCGATTGCTCTCACCCATCCCCTTGGCATGAGTGAGTACTATTCTCACCTCAACGGCATATCTATGCTCACTCTACTGTAGCGGGAACCCGCCAAGTTGTCACAGGACTAGCTGAGTTGCGTAGGAGGGACGCTCCATTCCTGTGCACCAGTATGTGCATTGGCAGTGGTATGGGTGGTGCAGCTATCTTCGTCAACGAAGCTCGCGCTTGAGCGCGTTACGCTCACCCATGTTGGCATGTAGCTTATGCTACACTCTAATCCTGAGTAGTTCGCCATTGACCTTAACATACATCGCTTGCCCCATGTGTGCTCAATCCCAATCCACGAACATATACCGTATGATCAGTATGCGCCGACAGTCTGACTTGGATTCCAAGTATATTTGAGGTAATCGACACCGTAGTAATACACCATAGTACACCTGCCTAATTCTGAGTTTCGTTTCCATTGCTTTTGTGGGCTACTATCTTGAAGCTTCAAAGCCGTGTCAACAATCTCAGTCATAGCCAGGACAGCCTCTTCTTCCAACGTTTGTCCAACCAATTGAAGTCCAACGGGAGCGTGTTTAAACGTATCAGGATGGTCTGTGAAGGATGATTACGATGCGTCAATCCATCAAATTATGTACCAGAGGTCACGGGCGTACATAAGTCGTAATTCTTCTTATCACCCTCGCTGAGGAAGGTGTGCCTAGCCTGCACACGGTCCAATGCAGGATCGACTGTAGTGACAGGGAATGCGCAGGCCGGGTAATTGAGCATGCTCCAGACCATCGTGTACGTGGATATGCTACATGGATCCATCAATTTACTATTTTGAAACAGAATATGCAAACTCACGTAGTCTTCCCGTGAGGCGGCGGGGGGAAAGGCGCAACAGGCGCAACAATCGCGTCAACTGGTCGTCCGGTGCCAGTTTCTGCCGCAGTACTTTGCCAGTGGGCGATGTACTCTTCGCGGAGAGCTATGCGCTCTTTCTGTAACTGCCACAGCTCGTACGCAGGTATGGTAGAGGCGTATCGAACTCCGGTTTGGACGGAAGTCGCAGACTCAAGCGCCATTGATTCCAAGCGAGGCTCTCCAGTGGCAGAGGTCACAGCATTGATGTCGTCCAGGGCGCCGGCCATCCAAATTTGCGCCTCAAAAATTATAGAGATTAGACGAGGCCGACTCTCTTGTTGAAGAAGCTTACAAGGATGTCATAAATCCGCTGGTGCTTAAAGGGTTTCCACAATATCACTGTGCCGATGTAGTCTGTCAACTCTTCGCCAGCCTAGGGTACCAAGTCAATGCAGACCTTTGTGGCCAGCAGCTTTCAAAGCCGTAGCTGTGATCGCGAGCGCTCTCTGAATAGGGGGAGACGGGAGCACGGTCCCGTCGTTCTCCATGAATGCGAAGCAAAGTTGTTCCCCGTGCCCATGCCCAACGAGCCTATACGCATCTTCGTCCCATTTCTTTCGTATGACGAGGGGGTCGAGGCGCCAGGGCTCCTGTCCGATGATAGCCTTCATAAACGCTCGCAGTCCGGAGAGACTCCCTGAAATCGGTCCGAGAGAGGATGGAGAGGAGTCTTGACCTTCGAGACTGTTGACGCACCCGGCATAGGGGAGACGGTGACTAGAGGGACGAAGGCCGTACAAGCCGTTGAAAGAGCTGGGATACCTGACGGAGCTAAGGGGCGACTGCTCAGTTGAGTGGAAATAGATTTAGACTAAAGAGGATCACATACCCTCCCAGGTCTGACCCGATTCCCAGCGGGCTTCCCTTCATCCCGATGAGAGCACCTTCCCCGCCAGAAGAGCCGCCAGAAGTGAGCGTCCGGTTTGCCGGGTTGAGCGTGCGACCAAAAACCAAGTTATACGTCTCTGACCACTGGGAAAGTAAAAGGTTAGAGGAGCCCTTCTCTCGCCACAAGGTCTTATGGCGCGTACCAGGAGGGTTTGGGGGACGTTCGTCATAACGAATGGAACGACTCCGCAGGCATAGAGAATCTTAGTCATGACAGCGTCGTCCTCTGAATATTTGCCCGCCCACGAAGCATATCCTAGAAAGAGTTGGAGCCGCCTGTTAAAATGCCAGTTTCGTATATAACCTACCCATCGTGCACTCAAGGTCCTTTATGCGAATTTGATCCTTAAGAGACATGGGTAGTCCATGAAGTGGGCCCACGACCTTGCCCGTCGTCTTCAGGTGTTCGTCGAGTTCTTTGGCACGTTTCAGTGCCCGTCCCACGAATATTTCCGACAGGCAATTGACCTGTGAACAACCTGGCTCAGTAGACCAATTTCATATAGAAAGCGAAGATAATACCAGCTGGTGTGCGACTATGGCACGTTTGTAGAACGCTGTCGTTACGTCCACCGAAGACCATTCTCCAGACGCAAGCTTGTGGAGGAGCGTGTCAACGTCGGTGGTGTTCGTTATCACAATCTCGTGATCGGTCAGCAACCCGCATTGCTTCGAGTCTGGGAATGCCCTGACGTCGAGGACATCGTCCCCAGGGGGCGACTTGAGTACCCACTCTGGGGGAATGGCGGCTTGTTGGCGGCGGCGCTTGTCCGCCGCGAGCTCCTTCCACTCGCTGCTGTGTTCAGGTGCCATGAGGGATGGGGAGTGAGGGGCTAAGGTGCCGACCTATATATCGCTTGATAACGCCTTGGGTGTGCACGGCTGTCCGTATCAAAGCTGATAGCACGAGGAAGATCGTGGGTGGAGTTCTACACCATTACAGCATTGTAGTGGTGGTGGCTGAATTGCCGGTTGAGCGGGCGCGATTCACACACTATCTGAGAGCCCCTGGTCACATCTACTATGAGCAGCGCTGAGAGTGAGGCAGCTGACCTGCAGCATAGAGTTTCGTATCAGCGGCAGTTCTGTGCAGGTAGGAGAGCTGGATAAACACACGCTAGGCGGTACCGTATCTTGCTTATGTATGATCTGGTTGTAGGAGGGTTTGCACTCGTCTAAGTTCAAAGAAGCCGAGTTGGACTGTCGGCTTTGTGACTTCGGATAGACTTTTCATTAAAGCTTACTGTGCGCTTGACCATCTATAAAAGGATTGTACGAATACTATCCCTCTGTTTGCCTATGCTAGGTGGACAGGATACTCAGAACGAGGACCAGAATGTGTCATAGAATAGACATGAATTTGGTAACTTCGACACTATACACTCATACAAGATGATGATGAAATACAAAAATGCTAAGTGAGGGCTCACGACTACGCAAAATAGACCAACTGTGTAATGTACATGAACGCGGGTTCCAATACCAGAGTAGGAGACCACGCCAATGGTCGATCAATTACTGAACGGGAATCTACGAGTGAGAGCACACAATTAGTAAGTGTTCCACAACAGGTGAAAGCAAAAGGTAAGCTCAGAAGGTCATTCATGTCATCGAGGCCAAGCAAGGCGTGAAGCCCAAGCGCAAGGCAGCGAATCGACTAAGAGGTGCCAGGATGGTTGAAGATACAACACTCTTCATAGCGGGCAGCCCTCATAAAATAAGAAAGATGACTCACTGATTCAAATCAGCCCGGGACGTGCAAGTTGCGCGAGGAAGAGAAGAGGATCGTGCTCGAGTTGAGACGCGACGCGAGCGAAATTTATGGCCGCGTGGGCGCCTTTTGATCGTGCGAACGAACTGCTAAATTAGGTGCTGATACGCGATCCAAGATTTCGGGAGGCTCCTCCGACTGTGGTCTCAAAGCCTCAAGAGCTATCCTCGGCGTGTCCATCGTCAAGCAATCCATCAAGGTGAGTGTCCACGACATCCAGATAGCGTGCAGGATGGTGTTGGGAAGGTGTTTGGGCAAGAATTCGTGGTGGTGTGGGATGGATGGATCGACCTGCTTACGGATGACCCTCGCGCCCGGACTGACTTCTTGGTCTCTCTAGCCCTATCCCCACTCTCAAGATGGCCAGCCAGATCAGCAAGAAGCGCAAGTTCGTCGCTGACGGTGTCTTCCGCGCCGAGTTGAACGACTTCTTCACCCGCGAGCTCTCCGAGGAGGGTTACTCTGGCTGCGACGTCCGTGTCACCCACGCCCGCACTGAGGTGAGTTTTCCCTTGAGGAAGTGCTAGGACTACTATGAATCCCCTCTTCCTCTTAAGATCATCATCCGCGCTACCCACACCCAGGAGGTCCTCGGTGAGAAGGGTCGCCGCATCCGCGAGCTCACCGCGCTCGTCCAGAAGCGCTTCAAGTTCCCCGATAACTCTCTTGAGCTCTACGCCGAGAAGGTCCAGTACCGCGGTCTCTCTGCGATTGCTCAGTGCGAGTCTCTCCGCTACAAGCTTCTCGGTGGTCTTGCCGTCCGCCGGTGAGTCTAAATATTTCCTCTTATTCGGCCAAAAACTCAAGTTTCCTTTCAGCGCTTGCTACGGTGTCCTCCGCTTCGTTATGGAGTCTGGTGCCAAGGGTTGCGAGGTTGTCGTCTCTGGCAAGCTCCGTGCTGCCCGTGCCAAGTCGATGAAGTTCACCGACGGTTTCATGATCCACTCCGGTCAGCCCGCGGTTGAGTTCGTCGACTACGCCGTCCGGCACGTCATGCTCCGCCAGGGTGTCCTTGGTATCAAGGTTAAAATGTACGCCAAACTACAATCCTGTGACCCTGTACACGACACTGACTGCTCGCGTTCTTTCAGCATGAAGGGCTGGGACCCCGAGGGTCAGCTTGGCCCCCGCAAGCCCCTCCCCGACTCCGTCCAGATCCTCGAGCCTCCTCTCGACAAAATTGTGGCCGAGCCCACGTCCGAGCAGCGCGAGCCCGCCGTTGTTGCTGCGCCCGCGCCCGCCCCGGAGGAAGCCGCTGCGTACCCCCCTCAGGAGGGCTTCCAGCAGGGCTTTGAGCAGCCTGCTGCTGCGTTCTGATTTTATGTCATTTGTATATGTCGTACGCTGTTGCCACGCAATCACCATGCTTTTGGGACACATCCCTGTTGTACAATGAACTCAGACTATGTCTACTGACTCGCGTGCAAGCTTGGAAGTTGCGAGACGTAGGCTGACTCTGGCTGACCCGAATCTATTAGGGCGCTTGTCCTAACGTGATAAGATGGATTGAGGCATCACAAGCGCTTTGAGCTGGCATCTCAGCGCTCCTGCAGCTGCCAACGGCTACCAACTTGCAAATGGACTGTGACTCCGGGTGACTATACTGTATGGACAACGATGGACCTATAACCACCCCCTGGCTTGGCATCTCGCCGGACCTGGTGCCTCTGTCCGCGATGCTCAATTGGCCCCGGGCATCATCGGTGCACTCTCAAGAAAGCCCCGTTTCCCCGAGTGACGCCGCCTTGTGACGCCCTGTGCAGACTTCTTTGCTATAATCAACGTTACCGTTTCCCCGCCAGCCCCATGTGCCTTATCGCCCCGCTCCATCTTTTTCGACCAATTCTCCGATTGTGCTCGCACGGGGGTCGCCGCGACACCGCCCGAACCGCCCATCGCGCCCCACCCGTACATTCTGGGCCGGATTGAACAGTCCACCAAGTCATCCGCCCGGCGACAGGCGGGCTGGCACGTCCCAACGCGTCTGCGGTGAGTCTTGTGTCGGCCTCCACGCGGCTGCAGCTCCCACTGACGACGGCCGTGTGCCAGCCTGAGCTCGGAAGCGTGATCGCAACACGCGAGACCACTGCTTCGTCTTCGGCTCTTTCTCCAATTATGGGCGGCAGCCTCGCTCTCCTGGGGGCCAGTCTCCGAGATATAAGAGAGGTCGACAACGACGACATGTCTTGTCTTCCAAGCCCCTGCAGTGTCGGCTACCTGCTTATCCTCGGAGACAATGCTCGGCACGCACCCCCTCCGCGCGGCACCCGTGCTCCTTCCCCTCGTTGCTGCGGCGCTGTCTGTTGCCGTCCCAGGCGCGGCGTCCGTCGTCCCCACCGCGCGTGCGTCCGTCGACGACGACATCCAGACCGTCACCGAGCGCAGATTTGCGACCATCGTCGGCGCAACTACCGGCGCGTCCTCCATTTCCACCTGGTTGGTGAATCATGCATGTTCAGCGTCGACTCCATTTCTCATGGGCACTTTCAGGCTTTCCACCCTGCAGTCCAACGGGCAATGGCCAGACGTTGACTACACCACAGGCTGTGATGCCCCCACGGCGAACTGGAAAGCGGAGACCCATTGGTCACGCATTTGTGAGCTGCGGGCACCGCTTAGCCAGCGCTCTGATCTAACCACGTCTCTGCGCGCTTGCAGTGACCTTCTCTTCGGCCTGGCACGGCGGCTTCAAGAACGCCGCACAATGGGTGCAGAGCGACCAGGTCCGCGCCGCTATCTCGTCTGCCATGGACTTTTGGTTCGCGAACGACTTTGCGATCCCGGCGTGCCTGGACTCCGGAGGCGATGACGCCTGTCCGTGCGGCACTCCCGGTCTCTGGAACACAAATTGGTTTTCGAACGTATGCCTCTTTCCCTATCTGCATACATACTGCCCTCCGTACAACTGCATGTCCTGATTCTTCTTCTTCTTCTTTCACTGTGGCAGGTCATCGGTGTTCCGACGTTTGTCGGGGAAGTGTGCCTCTTGCTCGGCGACTCGCTCACCACATCTGAGCTTGGGAATTGCACGAAATTTACCGGGAGGAGCTTCGCCACATTCGACACCGGAATCAACGGCGTGAGCGCAATCACAGGCGCGAACGCCCTCGACATCGCGAGCATCGGCATCGACGAGGGCCTCCTCACGCAGAACGCGACGCTCATCGCCGCCGCGTTCGGCCGCGTGCATGATGACGCTGTTGTCCAGAATGCGGTGAAGGCGGACGGCATTAGAGCGGATGGCTCCTTTGGCCAGCACACCGGCATCATCTACAACGGCAACTATGGCAAAGATTAGTGAGTACTCTTACCTCATCTGAGAATAGGTTCCCTAATTTTTCCTTTAGCGAGAACGACCTTTTCTCTTTTGAGATTGAAGCCGGTGGAACCCAGTTCCAGGCCGGTAGCGACTCGAGGGCAGCCGTAGAGACACTAGTTGATGGGGACCAATGGATGATTTACCGCAACATATTCACTGACGTTCTCCACTGGGACTTTGTGGGTTTTGCGGTGTGTTCCTTGTGCTTCGTTTTGCTGACCATATCTTTCAGAGCGTTCTGGGGAGGTTCCTAACAGATCCTGTGATCGATGACCAGTGCGTAAAACTTCACTATCCCCACCGGCCGTTGCGGTAATAGGCTGACCGTGTGATTACAGTGCCTCAGCAAGTATCAAGACCAACCTAACTCAGCTGCAAGTTCTAGGCCAACTTTGGGGCTCTGATGTCATCACAGACGTTTTTAACAACCTCTCTTTGAATACCACTACGGCCAACTCGGGAAATCTAATCGGAAACCGCATCTTTTACGCCAACGACTACGTCGTGAGTTATTTGTGGAGCAATCTATCAATACCCTATTAACATCCGTCCGCTAAGGTTCAACGGGGTCCCGGGTATGTGACCACCCTTCGGATGTACTCCAAGAGGACCCAAAATACGGAGTGCACCGATGAGGCGAACAACTTCGGATTCCACCTCGCCGACGGAGCGGTGTATACCCATATTAACGGCGACGAGTACGAAGACTTGGTCGCAGCATGGGACTGGAATCTCATCCCCGGCATTACCGTCGACTACGGCGCAACCCCGCTCGTGTGCAATATGACGCGCAAAACCGGCACCCAGACCTTCGTCGGTGGCGCATCCGATGGGACATTGGCATCTGTCGCAATGCGGTATGAAAACCCGATCAACAAGGAACTCAACTGGCGCAAGACATGGTTTTTCCTCCCCGACGATGTGCAGCTCGTTATGGTCGCGCGTATCACGTCCACCTCAGACGCACCCGTTCTCTCCGTTCTCGACCAGCGCAAACTCACGGGCGACGTCGTCGTCAACGGCGCCACGACGTCCGGCGGCAACTTCACGGGCCCGAGCACGCTCTGGCACGGCGGCGTCGGCTACGTCTTCAACACTACGGATCCCGTCACACTCAACGTGTCCGCCACGCCGCGCCCGACCAATTGGACCGCAATTGGCGCGTCCGCGCAGCCTCCGGGGATGGTCGACATGTTCACCGCGTTCCTCACCCACGATGACACCACGGCGGACATCGCGTACTTTGTGCTCCCCGGCACGCCCGACGCGGACACGTTCGCGAGCAAGGCGCAGGTCGTGCAGGCGGGCGTGCGCACGATCCGCAACGACGGCTCGATCTCCGCCGCGGTCGACACCGCGCACGGGCCGACCGCGTTCGGCGTGTTCTGGGAGACCAACGGCGGGTCGTTCACGATCCCCGCGGCCGCGGCGGGTGGCGCGACGCTCAAGGTCGCGTCGACGGGGAGCGCGAACGTTGTTGTTAGGATGGACACGTGGGCGGTCACCGTCGCGGACCCGACGCAGCTGCTTACGAACCTCACCCTCACGTTCACGCTCGGCTCGGGCACTGTGCCCGCGGGGTGGGGGACGTCGAAGACGAAGACGCTCTCGATCACCCTGCCGACTGGAGGAGTTGCAGGGAACAGTGTGACGCAGACGCTCCCGGCATGAAGGGACCTGCTGGGTGTACGAAGTGCATAAGGGCGCAAATAACCCCAGGTTTGATGGAAACCGCTGGGATGTTTTATCTGTATTATGCTCATGAGATCTTTCTGGATTGCTCTGCCTGTATGTACTGATTGTCACTGATATTGTCGTATTATTCTATATAAACGGTTTAGTGTGCTAACCGTCTCTCTTTGATCAACGATCTCGACACTGCTCAAACGACGCCGTGGAAGGCGGGCGCGCCCTCGATATTTCACGTCAGAGCGCGGTTCCCATTAAGAGGCCGAATATGATACAACTATGTAGCGATACATGCTCGTCGGAGAGTCCGAAAGCGCTAATGGGATACAGTGGGGTAACGGCGCCGCACCAGCAGCGAAGTGAAAAGAAGTCCGTGGCAATGTCCGTGGCGTCGTAAATGTCGCCCCCGATTTTCCATGCGGTGAGATGGGAGGGACCAAAGAGATTCAGCCTCACGCCTTGCCGGCAGCGACGTGGAGCTTCGCGAGAGAGCATACGACGGGGACAGCGTAGAATGCGTAGCCAACCCACACCACTACAGCCGATTATCAGTAACGCGGTTTTAGGCGAGTCTTGAGAAGTGTCACTCACTGATGAAACCGTTGCTCGTCGACGCGATGAGTTGGGGAGCACTGGAGCCCTCCTCGGAGATGTCGCGGTTGAAGTCCTCGACAGCCTTGCCGAACCACATCCGGATGACGAGGAATGAGGTGATGCCAATGAGGAACCCGAGAAGGCCAATCCATGCAGTAGCGCGCTGCACCGTTGGTTTGTCGAAGACGTTGCCAAACTTGCCCATCTTTCCCCGGAATGACGTCAGGGCGAAGAGGATGAAGAAGATGATGGTGAAGGCAAGCGAGACCCCGATAAACGCGGGCGTCGTGGCGGTGGGCGCAGTGAGCAGGTCGGGCGCGTTGCTTGGAAGCACAGAGAGGTCTGGGAAGACGTGGGTTGAGTTGTGGGCCGAGAATGAATATAGGATAGGACGCACCATAAGTGGGGGAGACAGTCGGCGACGTGCAGGTGGTAGGGCCGCCCTGGCTTGCACGCGAGCAAGAGCCTGTAGACGGGTTAGCACCGTCAACAAACGCATGAAAGCGATGGACATACCCAATGCACCAAGGAAGACGGAAGGTCCATCAACGTTGTCCGACGACTTGGACTGCGTCAATGCGGTCGAAGGAGACACAGTCAAGAGGGAGACTTGGTCGGGGAACAGAATGACCGGTGCCAAGTACGCGAACAGGACGAGGATGAAAGACGTCAAAGAGAGGAGGGGAGCGAGGTAGAGGTTGATGGCCTTGGAGAGTCCGTTGATCATTGTGGCTGCTATGAGGTATGCAAGTGAAGGGCGAGCGAGGGGTGCGGGTACGCAAGGACGTTGCGAAAGCGATTTAGTCAAGCAGAGAGCCGTGAGGTCGTGAGCTGAAGTTTAGGGAGCGTGACCCTGCCTGCGGGGAGAGTGGGATGGGACTGAAGGGATGTCGACTGGGACAATGGAGAGGGCATAGTCCGGGACGAGGAGCTTAAGTACGCAGTCGGCTGGCTAGATGGTCCGGCGGTGCATGCGCGCGAGAGAAGCATCGTGGGGAGTATGCGAAGAACAATAGGCAGACAAGGCGAGGAGGGACGGAGCGAGGAAACAACAAAGAATATGTCGAGGACGAGTAACGAGGGTGTCGACCGCCCATTGTTCCCTCTTCGGGCGCGGGCGCTTCACGGCCCCTCCACAAGGGCCGACGCAGTCTCGGCCCTTGTTGCTCCGCGTCCACCACTGTTAGGTCTCCTCCACTCTATTACCTACGCCCCCTCGAAACATTGACTCTGACGTCTGCACAACTGTCTAAATCAAGCTCTTCTCAAAGATGTCGGCGCGACTTGATGGTCGATGACCGCGTCTAACTCGCAACATTTAGCTCCCAGCGCAAGGTAGGATCATGTGAAGCGCATTCCCATTGAGGACATCCTCTATACGGCCAAGTCCGGCCTTGGTGGAGGCCCATAGGCCCGGACATTCCTTGCCACCGTCCTAAACGCTTCGAGTCATTAAGAGCTCGCAACGAGCCTAACTAATCGATAGGCGACGAGCGTGATCTTCCCCATATATTCAGTTCTTTCGACTCCTGGCTACACTTTCAACGCTTCAGCCTTCCCGCACCTCTGTTAGAGGTACACAAGAGGTCGCACGGTGTGCCTATCGTTGCTTATCTCCCCCAGTCGCGCAAACCTTGCTCACGGGTTTACAGTTTCATTCTCTAGATATCTCTTACCAGATACCACCATGACCGCTGAGGCCACACCCCTCGCGCAGTGGAAGGAGCATGTCGCTGACAAGCTACGACGACGAGATGCGACCATCCCTTCCGAATGGGCCATCTCGCCTCTTCCCGAGAGCCAGGCGAATGTCATGGACGTTCCCGGCTCTTGTGGCCTCCTGTCCGACAAGGAGCTTGAAATTACGACGGTATCCGATGTTTCCGTGCTCTTGGGGAAGCTCACTGCCGGCGAATGGTCAGCAGTCGAGGTCACCACAGCCTTCAGCAAGAGGGCGGTCATTGCCCATCAAGCGGTGCGTGTATACGCTCTACTCCAATCCCTGAGCGCAACGATGTGCTAACGAATCGTATACGCTAGGTCAATTGTCTCGCAGAGGTTTTCATTGACAAGGCCTTAGAGCGTGCAGCGGAATTGGACGCATATTACCAGGCCCATGGCACGGTAATGGGTCCTCTTCACGGCCTTCCTATCTCCCTGAAGGACCAGTTCCCCATCAAAGGGCTTGAGACGACCATGGGTAATGCCATCATTTTATTATCATAATCCCGTTTTAAACGAGAGCTATAGGTTACGCGGCATGGATTGGCAAGTACGCCGAAGACGATGCAGTACTTGTAAAGTTACTCCTCAAGGCGGGCGCGGTTCTGTTCGTGCGGACCAATGTCCCACAGACGTTGATGGTGAGAAGGAATTTCCAAGACTCGAATTTAAACGGAATATGATAACGTCGGGTATAGTGGGGCGAAACGTCCAACAACGTATTCGGTCGCACGCTCAACCCCTACAACCGTCGATTCACCCCAGCAGGATCGTCCGGAGGGGAGAGTGCGCTGATTGCGATGCATGGCAGCCTGCTAGGTGTCGGTTCCGACATCGGCGGGTATGTTCTACTTGCATTCATATCCAGCGCAGATTGCCGACTGCCCTTACAGGTCGATTCGCGTTCCCGCGCATTTCTGCGGTCTCTATGGGTTCAAGCCATCCAGCGGCCGCATGCCAACGTATGGTATCGTTAACTCACTTGATGGCCAGGAGACCGTGCTGTCATCCATAGGCCCCCTCAGTACATCCCTGTCTGGTGTGACGACCTTTGTCCGCTCAGTGCTCCAGGCGGAGCCGTGGAGGTACTGCCCGAACACATTCCCTAAGCCATGGTCCCAGGATGACTACGAGCTGAAGACGAGGGGCAATGGGAAGGAGCTGTGCTTCGGGATCATGTGGGACGAGGGGTCTGTCAAACCTCTTCCGCCTATTATCCGGGCTCTAGAAGCGACGAAGGAAGCGCTTAAAGTCGCAGGACATCGGGGTACGTATGCAGAACTTTGCTGTCTGAACATTACCCAAGGGAATTCCTAGTGATTGACTGGAAGTCTCTGCGTCATGCCGAGTACGTTGCTGCGGCGGTAAGAGGGCACTTTCTTAGCCTACAATACCTTCTCTTACACCGTGGTGCCTGCTAGCGTTCTGCATGGCTCGGAGACGGGGGCGACGACTACAATTCGTGTCTCACTACTGGGGAGCCTCTCATCCAGTGCATGGATCCTGATGCAGGTCCCGACTACATCCCTCCATTCCGCGTCAAGAGGGAAAGGATGACTGCATTTGAAGTGTGGCAACTCAACAAGGAGCGCCGAGCGTTGCGCAAGGCCCTTCTGGATCGCTGGCAGGCTACAGCTGAGCAAACCGGAACTGGGAGGCCTATCGATGGACTCATCTGTCCAGTGGCACCGTATCCTGCCGTTCCGCACGGTCAGACTAAGTAATAATTCAGAAGCTCAACCTCTCCGCGTACTGTGCTCACGTTGTTTACCAGGTCGTCACTCTACACCATTATTTGGAACACAATGGATTACCCCTCCCTGATCATTCCAGTGACCAAAGTGGACACAGTGTTGGATGCCAAACCCTCCCGGGAAGAATTTTGGAGCGAAGATGACAAAGCAATTCACGATATGTGTACATATTCATTCATATTCAAGCTGTACGCGTGCTCAAAACTATCACAGATGACCCCGAACGCTTCGAGGGTCTTCCGGTTGGTGTCCAGGTCGTTGCGCCGAACTACCAGGAAGAAATCGTGTTGGGATTGGGAGAAGTGATAGACTCTGCGCTGAAGTTTAAATAGTCATAGTAGTAGTTGTTAACGTTGGGTAAATGAATGTATGATAAATGCCAAGGGATTATCGGATGCTGTAGTGTTTCCGTAGACTCAAGAGTAGTTGGATGACGCTATTGCCAAACGCGCGCAAACACCTCCGCGCCAAACTCGATCCAAAATTATTGCATGAGCGCCTAACTTGCTCACGCTCTCGCAGCCCCGGTTTGCTGCACAACGCCTGCACCCGCCCACCTCCCCCCTCCCTCTGCGACACTCATGTCGGAAATCCAGGATGCGGTGATGCAGAATTCAGTGGTAGCCGAAGACCTGCCATTGCCTGCCCAGCTTGAGCTTCTGTCCAAGCTCATTGCAGAGAAGCCAGAAGCACTCGCCACCGGGAGCGAGGACCTCCGCAAGGCTGCTCTGGATGCTACGAAATTCGTCTATGATCTTGGTGCGTAGCTCTGTAAATTACCTCTCCCCCCTGAGCTCAAGCCGGCCACGCGCAGCTCTGGACGCCGAAAAGCACGCCCTCGGTCGCGTGAACGAGATGCTCGAGTCCATCTCTCCGAGCCATGCCCCGCAGACGCGCTCGCAAACTGCAGCAGCCGAGAGCCGCAAGCGCAAACGCGATATGTCCGACGACGCGCCGTCCCCTGCCGCCCCCGCCGTGCCTTTCATGAAAGAGACGCCGCTCACAGAGCTGTTCGTGGACGGCATGTCGGACGAGCAGGTCTGGGCGGAGCTGGAGCTGCGCGCGGAGGGCGTGTGCGAACTACTCAACTACGCGCTCGACGGGGAGCTGAAGAATGCGGGCGATGAGGAGGAGGAGGACAGTGCCGGCGAGGACGCCGCGCGGGAGAGGAAGTTGAAGGAGGTGCGCCAGGCTCTCATAAACGAAGGTTTCGACCCTGCCACGCTGGAAGGGCTGAGCCTTGAAGACCTGCTTGGTGAGGACGACGACGAAGACAGCGACGAAGATGACGAGGACGATGAGGACGACGAAGACGAAGAAGAAGAGGACAGTGATGAGGAAGATGAAGAAGACGAGGAGGAGGATGCAAGTGAAGACGGGGACCTTGGAGAAAGCGTGGAGGAGCTGCATGATCCCTCGGACGACGAAGACGATGACAATTTAGATGTCGACGAGCCGTCCTTCCTAAATGGGGGGAAACGGACGCTGCGATTTAAACGCAAGGCCGGCGGTCATCCTATCCTTGACGATGGGTTTTTCGACCTTGCGGCATTTAATGCGGAGGTCGAGGCTGCAGAGTCCAAGAACGTCTCCCGGGGCAGACTCAGCAAGGACGATGAAGACGAGGAGGAGCTTGACCTCTTCGCTCCCGTCGACGATAGTGCCGCTTTTGAAGAGGAGGATATGGAGACTGGCGGAGGTGCGTCCTTACGTTCATTCTGGTGCCCCTTACTCACGGTCCGATGTGAAGAGCTATTTTACAAGGACTTCTTCGACCCTCCTAGTCGTGTCCAAGTGCCAAAAGCGAAAAAGCCCTCTAAACCTATCGATGCGCCGTCTACAGGCAAGGTTCGTTTCAACGACGAAGTCAAGGTGAGGAAGATTAAGGCAAAAGGAAAGAACCTCCCTGTATCGGCTTTGTTCTATGAGGAGGGTGAAGACGACGATGACGATGCGTATGAGGATGAGGATGTGGAGGACGAGGACGATGATGATGAGGATGAAGACGATGACGACGATGACGAAGGGATATTGGAAAACGAAGACGACGACTCGGGAGATCTTGAGGACGAGGATATGTTGATGGAGGAGGACGAAGATGAGGAACATTCGGGTCTCGCGACTATACAGCGTCTCAAGGACGATTTATTGGCTGACGACGATGAGGAAGAGCAGCAAGGTGTGTATACTCACCAGAGTCTCTCGTATTGCACGTGCTAATAAACATGCAGACATGTCAAGCTACGAAAAACGCATGTCCACTCTTCGAGAAGAGATCGCTTCACTTGAAGCAGAAAATGTCAGCAAGAAAGACTGGACTTTGATGGGTGAAGCAACATCGCGGTCGCGACCACAAAATTCGCTCCTCGAAGAAGACTTGGAGTTCGAGCGTGTGATGAAGTCCGTCCCCGTCATCACGGAGGATGTTGTTCACAGCCTGGAGGAGCGCATTAAGGCGCGCATTCTTGAGGGACAGTTCGACGACGTCGTACGGAAACGGCCCATGGACGATAAACCTTTCCTCCCCTCGCGCTTCTTCGAGCTGCAAGACACCAAGTCAAAGCAGTCACTGGCCGAGATCTATGAAGACGAGTACACCGCTGCACAGACCGGCGGCGCGGCTGGCGAAGATCGCGACGGCAAGTTGAAGAAGGAGCACCAAGAGATAGAGAAGCTGTGGGAGGGTATCTGCGGCAAGCTCGACGCTCTCTGCAACGCACACTTTACGCCTAAAGCGGTGAGTACCAGTTACATAGGCCGCATATAGGTCGATGCCTAAATTATCTCTTTCAGCCCAAGGCGACTATCACTAGTGTTTCGAACGTGGCTGCTGCAACATTGGAGTCAGCACTTCCGACGACGAAGGCAACATCGGCTATGCTTGCCCCCGAGGAAGTCTTTGCGCCCGGCTCGAGCGAGCTGCGTGCGCGTAGTGAACTTACGCCAGCGGAGAAGCGCGCTGTCAGGAATAAGCGCAAGAAGGCCGGCAAAAAGGCGCGCGACGCGATCGAGCAGAGTGTGCAGAAGTTTGGCCGTCCCAAGGGTGTCGGGGACGTGAAGCGACAGAAGGAAGCGGCACTCAAGACGCTAGTCAAGAGCGGCAAGGGGGTCACCGTCGTTGGCAAGAAGAGCAAGGAGCTGGAGGACAAACGTGGGCGAGGCAAGACATGATTCTAGTCGAGGTGTTCTGCATGCTGTATCCTTACCATCTCTTTTACCTCATTATTGTCATTGGGCTTCGGAGCGACCGTACCTCGTGTGGCTCGACTGTTGCCTGAGATGCCTGGAACGGTCTCTCGCGGTCTGATAGGACATTCGGAAAGAAACAGCCCTACTGAGCCCGTAACCGCTTCAATAACAGCCCTGCACGTGACGCCTGCGCGGCACTTTAAGTGTAGCAGCTGTGGCAGTAGCGCACAGCAACAGCCCTTGCCACCTCCCATCGTCGCCCATCCCCCCGTCGCTCCCACTCGTATACACCACCAACCTCTCCGCCAGCATGTCCTTCTGGAACCGCAAGGAGAAGAACCTGATCCCGCCGGTGCAGCCCGCCCAGTCCGAGGAAGCCAAGCGCAGCGAGCTCTTCGGCGCGCGGGGCAACAGCACCTCCCCCCGCCCCCCGAGCAACTTCTCCCGCTCCTCGTCCGCCACGTACGTCGCCAGCCGCGACGGCGACCCGTACGCCTCCGCACCGCCCCCGCAGCAGAACAGCTACGGCGGCCCCGCCGGTGGCGACCGTTACGCCCGCCAGAACGCCGTCGGGGACGTGTACTCGCGCGGGCAGGCAAACATCGACCAGGACCGCAACGAGCTCTTCTCGGGGTACCGCCCGCCGCCGGGCGGCGGGTCCGGCCGCTTCTTCGACGACGGCCCCCGCGGGGGTGCAGGCGCGGGTATGGGCGGACGGCCGGGGAGGCGCGGGACGCCGCCGCCTGGCGAAGAGGGCGAGGAGGACGTGGAGGGGATCAAACAGGATTTGCGCTACATGAAGCAGGACTCGGTGAACTCGACGCGCAACGCGCTACGCCTCGCGCGCGAGGCGGAGGAGACGGCGCGCAACACGGTCAGCAAGCTCGGGTCGCAGTCTGGTGAGTCCGCTGTTTTCGTTCGTGCCTTGGGGAGGTGTCGCCCCCCTGCCCCTCCTCCGGCGGGCATCACGCAGCTGTGGGACGCTGTGCTGAGCGCGCGCCCTGCTTTCCTCGCATTCCAGAGAAGCTCGCGGACACGGAGCGCCACCTGGACGTGTCCAAGGGGCACTCGCTGCGCGCGGCGGACAAGACGGACGAGCTGAAGCAGCTCAACCGGTCCATCTTCCGGCCCGTGATCACGTTCAACAAGGACAAGAAGCGCGCGGCGCAGGAGGCGAAGATCCAGGAGCGGTACGAGGACGAGCGCGAGAACCGCGAGAAGGCGATGCGCGACATCCGCGACACGCAGGACCGCCTCGGGCGCGCGGCGACGTACGGCATGCGCGACGAGGACGACGGGGAGGGCATCGGCGGCCCCGGCGCGGGCGGGTCGGGGCGCTTCCGCACGGCGGCGCAGCTGCAGCAGCGCAAGGACCAGCGGAAGCGGTACCAGTTCGAGGCGGACGAGGAGGACGACGCGCTCGAGGACGAGCTGGATGACAACCTGGACGAGATCATGGACGTCACGAAGCGCCTCAAGGCGCTCGGCTCGGCGATGAGCTCGGAGCTCGACAGCCAGAACGAGCGCATCACCCGCATCACCGACAAGACGGACGGCCTCGACGCGCACCTGTTCAAGAACACCCAGAGGGTGAGCGGATCTGTTGTGTGCATCGGGCCTGCTTTGCCAACTGTTTCGCGTTCTCTCTCCACAGCTCAACCGGATCAAGTAGAAGCGCTCCGCGAATTTGGACGGCATGGTCCTTCGAACGGATTGAACTCTCGCACCCTGGCATTGTTTGGACAATTTTTGACTATTTGTAACAGTGAATGGCTACGGATACATGTGGGTATGGATACAGCTTTTGGTGGTGTCCAGCACCGTACAGACTCGGAATGGGAGATACCCCTCTACGAAAGCTCGGCAAAGCCGACAGCGTTCTTTTCGAATGAGAAGATAGAGTAGACGTTCCTCATGAAGCTGCAGACGGACGTTCGGGTCAGCACGCCGTCATAGCAAGGGACCGCGTCGCACAGGACATACCTATCACCGAGCAGCCAAGTGTTGGCACCGAGACCCAGGTTCTTGCCGGCGATGGCGCCGACGCACATATCGGTGTCTTCGATCGCGCCAAAGTTGAAGCTAGAGGGAAATTGAGGTCAGCCACTGTCTCCCGTGGCGACAGACGGCGTCCGCCGCACGCACCTCGCTGCAGAGAGCGCCCAGGAGCGGCCGCCCCAGGTGAACGCGACGTCGGCGGGCACGGCGTCGCACGGGAACTGGTAGAAGCCGTTGTCGGCGTCCCAGAGGGACGCGTCGGGCACGCGCGCGTACAGTTGCTCGACCGCTTCCGGAGGCCCGTAGACGATCGTGGTGCCCGAGTCGATGATCGTGCGGAAGTCAGATACGACCGTCTGCGAAGGGAGAATAGGGCATCAGCTGCTAGAACATTGTGCACGAAGGGGAGGGGTGCGCACCGTGTTCCCGACGGAGAGCGCGGCGCCGCCGAGCTGCCAGAAGCCGTTGCCGCCATCGACGGCGTGGAACTCGGGCTCGCCCGTATATAGCGCGGGGTTGGGCCCGCCGAGCGCGAGCTCGGAGCCGGCGCCCTCGGCGGACACGGCGAGCTTCATCGCGAACTCGGCGGCGCGCAGGGCGCCGGCCGCGGCGGCGGTCTGGACGAACGGCGGGCGGGCGAGCGCGGAGAGCGCGGGGTACGCGAGGCCGAGGATGCCGTCCTCGGCGCCGCCCGCGAAGGAGGGCGAGAGGGTGTCGACGGCGGCGAAGGCTTGTGCGGGCGCGGAGACGCCGCCGACGGTGACGGTGTCTGCGAAGACGGGCCCGGCGACGCTCGAGCCGTCGCCGTAGCTGATCGCGAAGTGGCCCGGCTGCGGGCTGGAGGTGGTGGAGGCGGCGGGGTCGTATTTGGCTTTGGTGCTGCACGTCGTGCTGGTGCAGTTGACGGAGGGGACCCAGAGGTCTGCAGAGCCGGCTGGGGGGCGGGTGAGTCTGGGTGGGGGCTGAAGTAGCGGAAGAGATAATTACTGTCGAAGTCAACGAAGAACCTCTGGCTATTGGAGCCGATGGTGATGTTGCCACCCCAGTAGGTCGCGTCCTGTTCATCCTCGAGAGGCTCGGTGGCCTGGCGTTTTTGGTGTGTAGTGGGGAGGTTCATGATCGGCAAGATCTCGGCGCCGTCATTGAACGCGCCGCGTCCGACGTTGCCCTGCAGGTTGATGAGGTTGTTCCGGTGTTTGCTACGCACGTGGTTAGGAACGGCGGCGGAAACGTATGGAGTACATTAGACGTACTTGTGATCACGGGCGACTTGGAGCGCGGCCTTGCCGTGGTCGAATTTGCCGTGTTTCGTAAGGAGAGACGAGCGTGTGTGGAAAGGAATGCGATGGCCGACATCCTCTGGGACGGGGCTCGCAGAGCCCGAGAGAGCGAGGGAGAGCGCGGCGAAAACGGACAACTTGGAGAACATGTTAGCGAAAGTGTGGTGGCCCGAGGAGGTGGTGGGTGGTGGGGGACTCTTGGGATTCTGCGTGCTTACCGGCGGGGATGGGGGGGTCTTTTATACCGTACGGCCTGCATTTCACTTTGAGGGAGTGCTCCCTTTACGCCCTATGTGCACACTGAGGGTCTACTACGTGCTCCTGGCGAGAGGGAGGAGGAGGGAGGAGGAGGGCCTTGGTTAAGATCGGGACCGAGAGAGAGACTGTGGCCCCTGGGCCACGCGAGAGGGAGCACATGGGTTAAATGGAGACAATCAGGCGTGTCGAGGAACAGGGATGCTCGCGCCGGAGAAGGGAGGGCGCTGATTGGGCAGGGCGGGGGCGGGTGAGCAGTGGCCCCTCCCGATCTCGCGGGCGTGGGCGTGTCGTCGCCCGCGTCGTCGGTGGTGGGCCTGTCCTGCCCAGTGCCCGCTGCCCGAGGCTGCCGCTTGCCGCCTTCCCGCCGCGGTGGCTGTGACCGCTCCTCGTCGCGGTGGCGCGCAGAATCACGTGACCGTCCCCAGGGAAGGGCGCGAGGAGGCGGATGTCATACTTATATCCGACCCCTCTCCCTAAACATTGCTCCCAACTGCCTCGTTCGTGCTCGATGCACGCCCTCCGTCCCTCCCGTTAACTCCCTGCCCCTCCTCCGCCCCTCTCTGCCACCACCCCGCCTCTCCCTCGCTCCTCTACCATCCCATGGAATCCCCCACCCTCAGCACCAGCGCCTTCCCGTCGGACTCGCCCAGGGTCCCCGCCCCCAACGACGCAGCCCTGGAGGAGGCCCTCGACCTCGGCACAAAGGCCCGCCAGCTCGACGCCGTCGGCAGCTACTTCGAGGCCGAGCGCCTCCTCCACCAGGCCCTCGACCTCCTCGCCGGGCCCGCCACCCCCGACTCCAGCCCCGCCGTCGCCCGCCTCTCCAACGGCCTCGGCGAGACCTACCTCCACATGGGCCGCCTCGACGACGCCGAGCGCTGGTTCGCAAAGTCCCTCGACCTCGCCGCCACCGTCCGCGACTTCGCCGACATCGCCGCCGCCCGCGAGAACGTCGCCCGTGTCCAGCGCGCCCGCCGCGAGCTCCTCAAGGCCAAGGCCCTCCGCATGCTCGGCGCCCCCGAAGACATGCGCTGCAGCAACTACAGCGTGCGTCCCGACACCCTATCTGAATTGTGTGCTGCACGCTGACCGCCGCGCTCCTGTGTACAGTGTGCTGGTGCCCTCCTGCGATCCCCAGACTTCTGCATCTGCGGAGGCTGCAAGGTCAGTCCCTGTCCCCGTTGCCTGCCGGGCGCACCCTGACACCGAAGCATATAGGGAGCGTTCTATTGCTCGGTGAACTGCCAAGTGCGTGGCTCCTGTCCGTAACGGTCGTGACGTTGGAATGCTGACCCTGAAACCCATCAGAGAGACGACTGGGAGCGCCACAAGAGGCAATGCCGCCGCCACGGCAGCCTCTCCTAGACGCAAGCTCCCCCGTCTCCCCCCCTCTGCATATACCCTCTGCCCCCCTTAACCTATATTATATAATTATTAGTAGACCGTACAGTAGCTGCCACTCACGATTCTGGAACACCGCACGCACCGCACCGCCCCTGTCTCCTTGCAGCATTACCATCCCATGTATCCTTTCCGTCCGCCAGGAGTGCACGCCGACCGCTGTAATAGAATCATAGCCCGCATGAATGCATATCCCATAACGTCTACTGTCCACATAGAGAGCCCCCCCCCCCCCCCCCCCAACCCTCCCCCCCCCCCCCCACCCCGCCCCCCCCCCCCCCCCCCCCCCCCCCCCCCCCCCCCCCCAACACCCCCCCCCCCCCCCCCCCCCCCACC
>FTLJ01000561.1:0-10945 GCA_900155495.1 Porogramme epimiltina
GTCACCGGAGGATACACGATCTTGTCTCACACTTGGACCCAGGATCCCGCAGGCGAGCAGACCTTCCAGGACATCCAGTACATCATCAAGGGGTGCAAGATCGCGGGAGAAAACCCGCGCGACCACGTTAGGGAGAAGATACGCCGATGCTGCGAGATCGCGGAGGGAGACGGCTATGACTGGATCTGGATCGACTCGTGCTGCATCAACAAGGAAAGCAGCACTGAGCTGTCGGAGGCGATCAACTCGATGTTCAACTGGTACGCACTCTCCGAGGTCTGCTACGTCTATCTCGAGGACGTCCCCCACGACGACGATCCGCACATTTGGGATTCGAGTTTCTGGCGCGCGCGATGGCACTCGCGGGGATGGACGCTGCAAGAGCTCCTCGCCCCCGCGTTCGTCATTTTCTACTCGAAGGGGTGGAAGAAGATAGGGACAAAGTACGACCTCCGCGTCCCTCTCTCCCAGTGCACAGGTATCTACGAGGGGTTTCTCACACGCCAAGCAGACTTCCGAATTCAGGCATCGATCGCGACGCGCATGTCCTGGGCTGCGAGACGCAAGACGACGCGGGTGGAGGACGAGGCGTACTGCCTGCTTGGACTCTTCGACATAAACATACCGACGATGTACGGGGAGGGTCTACATGCGTTCCAGCGGCTGCAGGCTGAGCTAGCGCGACAGAGCATGGACGCGACGCTTTTTGCTTGGGGCGGCTGCCACGTCTCCAGCGACGATGAGCGGGAACAGGGTCCTCTATCTATGACTCATCGCTGCCACGATCCGGCTCTCCCGGACATATTTCTATTTGCTCCCTCGCCGAGTTGGTTTAAGGGATGGTCAAATGCCCACTCCTCCCTGTGGACACCCTCCCCGGCAGGTCTACTCGCTCGATCAAATTCACCACCCGATGAGAAGGTATGCTCTATATATGCAATGAATTTCTACCTCGTATCTGAATGAATGTGCCAATAGCTTGAGGACAGTCCGCCTAGTCAAGCTCTCAATAAGGTTCCCTCGTTTGAGGTCATCTCGTACGGCATGAAGTGCCACTTCCCACTAGCCGAAGTCGACGGAGTCACCATCGCCGTCCTCCCATGTCAGATGTGTGGTGAACGCCTCGGGCTCCTCCTCCATACGCCTCCGAACGACCAGACCCAGGGCCCATCCCACAAGCTCCACTACGTCTCGTGGGCATTTCGTCAACCAACTGGACCCGGGTACGGGGTCCCGAGGCTGGCCTGCCTCAGCGGCGACGACGACAACCTGTGCTTCCGCGGAAAGCCCATCGCTGCCACATGGCGCGACATCCGTATCGCCGCCCACCCGCCCACGACCGGACGGACCGACGGCGCCCATCTCCTCCAGCGCTTCCTTCTCGACGTCGCGCCCACGGCATTCCGTATTCCTCGGACGCTAATGCAGACGTTGGGTGCGCTCGGGTTCTTCCCCGACACCGGTACGGTATCCTGGGACCCGGGGTCGAGGGATACCATACAGTTTTGGTGCAGTAGCACGGCATTGGTGGAGGCGATACGCATTCTCCTCGGGAAGTGCACAAAAGCGTCGACAGAGGCACATCCGTGTCACTGGGCATGGGCAGATCAGCATCATAGTGCGATGTGGGGCCAGCCTTGGCCGGATTATGCACACGACTGCACAACGGACCACATCGAGGACTGGCCCAACCGCACGCACGAATTCGGGGACGCGGAGCGCACGATTCGTCTTGTGTTCACGCCCTGCACGCACGCGCCGGAGCGGACACTCGTGCTCAGCCTGGAGCTCGTCGGGAGAAGGTACAAGCAGATACAGAAGAACACAAACATTTATCTCCCACCGCCCATCCGTGTCACGCACGGACATATTGATGCTGCGGCTTCCAGGTTAGGTCCCACCACCAATTTACGGAGTTCCGCGCCTGCTTCCACCTCCTCGTCCCCGCGCTGGCCTTCCTCTAACGTCCCCACCAACCCCGCGTCTGCCCTAAGGACTAATGGTCTACAGATCGCCTACCGCTCAAGTGAGACCGCCGGCTCCGTTGGCTCTATTGCTGAAGACCTTTGTGATCTGTCCGTAACCGCCGAATATCCCGCAGGCCGCCCGGGAGAGGCACACGAGGCAGCGATCTCCGAGGCAAACACTAGCGCCAATGTATCGGACGCCATCAGCGACTTACGCTGCGAGTTCCGCGAGTTAGTGAATGCGCAAGACGCCGCACGCAATCGTGAGCTGCACGAAACTCTGCGGAAGCACCACGCGACACGCGAACGCGAGATGCGTGCCATGAATGAGGCTTATCGTCGCGGAATGGACGAAATGGCGGCAGCTCATCGTCGCGAATTGGGAAAAATGGAGGAAACGCACGGTACGCAGACCCGCGAGTTGATCCAAATCATCGAGAGTACCCGTGCCGAAGTCGCGCAGTTGAGGGGGCTACTCAACGCACAACACGACCCCTCACCGACAACCGCCTCGCGCGGCCGGTAGCTCCCCAGCCCTGGGGCTCTGTGCAAGGATACCACCACTCTCCTGCCAGTGCTCAGACCTTCGCCTCCCCGCCCACGCCCGCCTCGTCTCCTCCTTCATACACGCAGGTCGCCTATACACCTCAGGGGGCTCCCGGCGGCCCCTCGGCCATAGTAGCTTCCGGGTGGCAGGCAGTCACCCCGGCACATCCCGCGCACGCATACTCAAGAGGGCCATATGAACCGCAGGGCGCATACTATGCGCCGCACCAAGACGGTCATCAGCCTGGTTCACGGCGGAGGGGTTAGTTGGCCGCACATGCGCGGGAGATTCCCCTAGTGAGGGTCCGCTTCCTGAATGCTTAATGGTGTGTTTGAGTCGGGGCGAATCACTATGCTGGATCGGTACTTGGATGTATGCTACACACGATTATTCCTAATTTCACGTTGTCGCACTGTCTATCTGACTGTCCATGAGGTCTACACGACAAAAAGAACGCATATTATAGTCGACGATGTCTCTCGTTACAATTTTCGGATAACACACCGTTCGCATCAACGCAGTAGCCCAACAGCTCACCATCAGTTCCGATCACGCCCACACCACCGTCAACATGCCCAACCCGTCCGCGTCGCCGCCCACCGCACCGAATCGCACCGCCGCCGCCATCCACCACCTCTCCACGTCCTGCACATGCATCTTCGCCATTATCGGGGTGGGCTGCGCGCCGGTGTGCTCGTCGGTCGTGAGGAAGCGCGTCATTCCTCTTCCGTCGGGGCGATGTCTGCAGCCGCGACCTTCGGCGCATCACAGGCGGGTGCGCCGAGCCCCACAGAAAGACGAATAGGCCATCCGCTGACCGGTACCTGATGAAGAGGTTGTTCGAAGCGCCATCCTTGGGGCCGGCGGGCCAGCAGCAGCGCTGTCTTAATTTCCCGTGACGGCGGCGCCAGCACGCGGACCGCATGTCGAATCGACAATCTACACACGAGCGCGCGGTCGAGACTTTTGAGGGCGCGGCAGGAAGGGGGGATGCACCATCGGGGGAGTCTGAAGAGGTGGGAACGTGACCTTGAAGCTTGAGTTCAGGCGTAACGCAGCGCGGGGGGTGGCTGAGGGATGTTGATGAGCCGCGGCCCGCGACGCACTCTTTGGGAGTAACAGATGCAACCAAATTGAGCACGGCGCGTTCTTCTGCCAGGCTAGGAGTCGTACGAAGCGGATCCTATCCTAAATGAAGGGTATGATAAGCGTGGAGAGAAGGAAGCTGAATAAGGGGGTGCTTACCGAAACAACCCCATCTACCAATATCACCCCAGTCGCCGCCCTAGTCCTACACATCTGCTCGGGCTTTGTCTGGTAGACCGTATATTGTGAGCTGACGCGCTTGGGCACGCCAAGTAAGTAGAACTGCAATGTTGATCGATGCTAAAGGATAATGCGGGGAACGAGGCGCGCTGAGACTAGGAATAGAAGGGGCTAAAAGGAGGATGACGTACCTGCGCGATGCGGCGCCTCCGCCGTGTGTGGCAAGGTGCGGAGAGGAACTCTAGCCTTGTGTGCACGCCAGAAGGCTTGAAGCTGCGCGTGTAGACATGGATGGGTACAGGCTGCAACAAGGATCGACGATTGTACTGTGAGAACGCGGGGAAGAGGTGGACGTAGTGGAGGAAACGCACCTGAGACGACTGCCCCTCCACCACTTTCCATACGGCCTTGTTCTGTTCCCTATGCGGCCATCACCTCCAGCATTTCTTGTCACAGGCACACGGCCAAATGATCGACATCGAGATTCAAGCAACTTGGCGAAGGAATGGCCATGGCGCAACAGAACGGGAGTAGAGGTAGGGCTTGAGGAAACAGAGACCGCTGGATGGCGGTGGGGTGGCTTGTGTCTGGGAGGGGGCACATTTCGTAAGCCCAGCAGTGGGGGCGGGGAGCGTACAGAGAGACGGATAAGGGCACTCACCAGTAGCCACGCGGGGAAAGCGTCGGCCCGAGGGACTGGAGGGTTCAGGGTGGCGCTCGGAGTGCTTAAGAAGGGTCACTGTTGGTGAACCGTACGGGAGACATCGAGGGGATTCGTGGCCAACAGCCTCAGGCTGGCTGGGGGCGACGAGGAGACAAGACGACCATGGGCGCCAAGACCGCGGTCGACGGGCCGTCGCGCGCGTGTCATCCACGTGGCGTCATTCTCTTCTCTTCCTCCAACGTTGGCCCTTGGCCCAAGAAGCTCCCCAGCTATATGCGCCCATCCACGTCGAGAAGCCAGCCAAGGAGGGCCATACACCCTCGACCCCGATCACAACACCCTCGTCGCTCCTCTCCCGGGGCTCTCTTTGCCTCCCCCCTTCTCGATCGTCACCAGTCCCCTGTCCCGACCGCCGTCCGGATCCAGTCCTCCGGTTGGATGGATCCCTATTTAGCGTGCTGTATGCTCCTGCGTTCTCCGCCCGTAGTAATAGACTTGCCTTTGGAAGTGGCTGCGATCACTGCCCGCGGTGCACCAGCAAGACTTGCCCGGTGCAAGCATGCCTGACCAAATTTCTCCAAGCGCGTCAGGGTCTAAACGAGGTGGAGAGATCAGCGCGTTGGGTCGGTCTGTGCCTTCTCATATGTGATCGTGAAATAAAGCTAAATCGGACTAGGAGATGTACTGCTGACCGTGCACATCCTGTCACACCGACCGTCGTCGCGTCCTTCTCCGGACTCAAGCTGACTCGTGTGCAAGAGTGATCAGCTCGCCCCCTTCGGGGACGAGGAACCGCGCTTTTCTAAAGTTCAAGGAAGGTTAGGCCGCACAGCGGCCGATATTGCTCTTCTGTGCCTCGCGCCGTCCACTGTCCTGCTTCCGCGTGTGCACCGTGCGTCCCAGTTGCCCGTCCAAGTATTAGAGGGACGGCGCTTTCCTCGTCTCTCATACCAGGGATCCTCCCCTCGCACCAACGTCATCTTGGTATCTGTGGCCTTCTCTACACCCAAATATCTCCACCCTAGTTGCCCCAGCAGGATACACGACGACTTTTTGCACCACCCCAGTGAGTTAACATAGCCTGGCCATCAACACGCATCCTAACTATCGCCGCCCCCAGAGCAGGAACGATGTGGGTCCTTAGCACCGCTCGCGCAGAGCTCCACTACTTTTCCGACTGCGCGGCCGTCACTGGAGGATACGCGATCTTGTCCCACACTTGGACCCAGGACCCTGCAGGCGAACAGACCTTCCAGAACGTCCAGGACATCGTCAAGGACTGCAAAGCCAGAGGTCAAAACCCGCGGGACCACGTTGGGAATAAGATACGTCAATGCTGCGAGATCGCGGAGAGCGACGGCTACGACTGGATCTGGATTGACTCATGCTGCATCGACAAGACGAGTAGCACGGAGCTGTCAGAGGCGATCAACTCAATGTTCAACTGGTACGCGCTCTCTGAGGTCTGCTACGTCTATCTCGAGGACGTCCCCCACGATGATGATCCACACATTTGGGATTCGAGCTTCTGGCGCGCACGATGGCACTCGCGGGGATGGACGCTACAAGAGCTCCTCGCTCCCGCATTCGTCATTTTCTTCTCGACGGAGTGGAAGAAGATAGGGACAAAGTACGAGCTCCGCGATCCTCTTTCAGAGTGCACAGGAATCGAAGAGGAGTACCTGACGCGCGAGTGGGACTTCCGAGTCCACGCGTCAATCGCGACGCGCATGTCCTGGGCGGCGGAACGCAAGACGACGCGGGTGGAGGACGAGGCGTACTGCCTCCTTGGGCTGTTCGACATCAACATACCGACGATGTACGGGGAGGGTCGACATGCGTTCCAGCGGCTGCAAGCGGAGCTGGCAAGACAGAGCACGGACGCGACGCTTTTTGCTTGGGGCCCCTGCCACTACTCCAGTGACGATGAGCGGAAACAGGGGCATGTGTCTCGAACTCATCGCTACCACAACCCGGATATCCCGGAAATATTCATATTCGCTCCCTCGCCGAGTCGGTTTATAGGATGGTCGAACGCGCGCTCGTCCACGTGGACACATTCCCCGGCAGATCCGTCTTTTCCACCAAATACCCGACCTAAGCAGGACGAGAAGGTATGCGCGGTGTCCCTTGTACGCAACTCGTCCCCACCTCATATCCAATCAATACCCCAATAGCGTAAGGACAGTACGTCTAGTCAAGTTCACGACGAAGTCTCCTCGTTTGAGGTCACCCCGTACGGCATGAAATGCCACCTTCCAGTGGCCGAGGTCAATGAGGTCACCATCGCTGTCCTCCCATGCCAGTTCAATGGTGAACGCCTCGGACTCCTCCTCCATCCGCCTCCGAACGACCGGACCCAAGGCCCATCCCGCAAGCTCTACTACGTCTCGTGGTCATTTCGTAAACCAACTGGATCCGGGTACGGCGCCGCGAGGCTGGCCTGCCTCGGCGGCGACGACGACAACCTGTGCTTCCGCGGAAAGCCCGTCGCTGCCACCTGGCGCGATATCTACATCGCCGCCCACCCGCCCACGACCGGACGGAGAGACGGCGCCCATCTCTTGCAGGGATTCGTTCCCGACGTCGCGCCCACGGCGTTCCGGATTCCTCGGACGCTAATGCAGACGTTGGGTGCCCTCGAGTTCTTCTTAGAAACTAGGACAGTAGGATCCTGGGATCCATCATCGAAGGACACCATGCTGCTTTGGTGCGGGAACACTGTATTACTGGAGTCGATTCAGATTCTCCTCGGGACGTGCACGGAAGTGTTCACCGAGGGGCGTCCGTGCCGTTGGGCATGGGCAGAACAGCGCTATGGTGCGACGTGGGTCCATCCCTGGAAAAAATATGTGCATGACTGTGCGATGGACCACATCGAGGACTGGCATGAACGCACGCGAGATTTCGGTAATGCCGAGCGCACGATTCGTCTAGCGTTCGCGCCCTGTACGCACGCGCCGGAGCGGACGCTCGTGCTCGGCCTTGAGCTCGCCGGGAGCAGGTACGAGGAGATACAGAAGAACGCAAATATTTACCTCCCACGGCCTATCCGTTTCCCCCACGGGCGTGTCAATGCCGTGACTTCCAGGTTAGGTCCCACAACCAATTCACGGAGTTCCGCACCAGCATCTTTTTCCTCGTCCTCGCGCTGGCCTTCCTCTATCCCCACCGACCCCGCGACTGCCCTAAAGACTAACCGTCTCCAGATCGCCTACCGCTCAAGTGAGACCAGCTCCGAAGTTGACTCCATTGCTGAAGACCTTCGCTATCTGTCTGTAACCAACGAACACCCTACGGGCCCCGGAGAGGCACACAAGGCGACGATCTCCGAGTCAAACACCAGCACCAATGTAGAGTTGGACGCCATCAGCGATCTACGTCGCGAGTTCCGCGAGACACTGAAGGCGCAAAACGCCGCACGCGATCGCGAGATGCTTGCCATGAATGAGGCTCATCGTCGCGAAATGCACGAAATGGCGTCGGCTCACCGTCGCGAACTGGATGAAATGCAGGAAGCATACGGCGCGCAAATGCGCGAGTTGATCTCGGAGGCCATCGAGCATGCCCGCGCTGAATTCGCACAATCGAGAGTGCCACCCCACACGCAGTAGTACGCTCCCCTCACTGACAACCACCTCGCGCGGCCTTGCGCTCCCCTACCCTGGGGGCTCGATGTAAGAATTCCACCACTCTCCCGCTCAAACCTTCGCCTCCCCACCCATACCCGTGCCATCTCCTCTCTCATACACACACGCTGCCTACACACTGCAAGGAGCTCCCAGTGGTCCCTCCATCACAGTAGCTTCCCAGTGGCAAGCATTTACCTCGACACATTCCACACACATACTCAAGAGCGTCGTACTATGAACGGCAGGACGCGTACTATCCACCGCACCAAGAGAGCTACCATTCCACTCCATGGGGATAGACAGTTTTATGTATATGCGCGGGAGCTTCACCCAGTGAGGGTCCGCTTCCCGGATGCTTACTAGTGTGCTTCCGAGACTAGTGATCACTACACTGGATCTGTATATGCATGTACACCACCCACAGTTTCTCCCTGATTCCATTCGTCTCACCTTCTAGCTGATTGTCCCTGAGGGCTATACGATAAAAAGGACGTATATTGTAGTCGACGACGTCTCTCGCTACAATTGTTGGCGTCAACGCAGTAGCCCGCCCGCTAACCATCGATTCCGATCGCGCCTCCATGAGAACCAATATGCCCAACCCGTCCGCGTCACCGCCCACTACGCCGAATCCCGCTGCTGCCGCCATCCACCACCTCTCCACGTCCCGCGCACGCGTCTTCGCCGTCATCGGGGTGGACTGCACGCCGGTGCGCTCGTCGGTCGTGAGGAAGCGCGTCGTTCCTCTCCCGGCCGCGTCGGGGCGATGTCTCCAGCCACGAACTTCGGCGCATCACAGGCGGGTGCGTCGAGCCTCTCATGGAGACGAGTAGGGCATCAGTTGAACGGTACCCGACGAAGAGGCTGTTCGAAGCGCCATCCTTGCGGTCGGCGGGCCAGCAGCGGCGCTGTCTTGATTTCCCGCGACCGCGGCGGCGGCGCCAGCGCGCAGACCGCATGTCGAATCGACACACTACGTATAAGTGTGCTGTCGAGCCTTTTGAGGGCGCGGCAAGTAGGGGGGATGCACCATCGGGGGAGTCCGAAGAAATGGGAACGTGACCTTGGGGCCTTAGAAGTTCAGGTGCAGCGCGGCGCGGGGGGTGGCTGAGGGATGTCGATGAGCCACAACGCGCTCTGTGGGGGGTAACAGATGTAACCAAGCTGAGCGCGGCGAGATCTTCGGCCAGACTAGGATTCGTACGAAGCATGTCCTGTCCTAAATGAAGGGTATGATAAGTGTGGAGAGAAAGGAACTGAAAAAGGAGGTGCTTACCGAAACAACCTAACCTACTAATATCACCTCAGTCGCCGCCCTCATCCTACAAATCCGCTTGGGCTTCGTCGAGTATAGACTGTAGATCGTAAGCTGATACGTCTGAGCATGCGTAGGTAGCTAGAGCTGTTGCATTGATCGATGCTAAGTGTTAAGGCGGGGAACGAGGCGCGTTGAGACTAAGGACAGAAAGGGTCAAAAGAAGGATGACATACTTGTGCGAGGCGGCGCATCCGCTGTGTGTGGCAAGGTGCGGAGAAGAAATCTGGCCTTGTGTGCATGCTAGAAGGCTTGAAGCTGCGCGTGCAGACATGGGTGGGTGAAGGCTGCAACAAGGATCATACTGTGAGAACGCAGGGAAGAGGTGGACACAGTGGAGGGAGACGTACCTGAGACGACCGCCCCTCCACCGCTCTCCGTACGACCATGCTCCATTCCCTATGCGGCCATCCCCTCCAGCATTTCTTGTCACAGGCACATGGCCAAACGGTCGACATCGAGATTCAAGCAGCTTGACGAGCGAACAGTCATTGTGCAACAGAACGGGTGTAGGGGTGGGGCCGGAGGAAACAAACACCGCTGGACATCGGTAGGGTGGGCTGCGTTGAGAGGGGGAACATATCGTAAGCCCAGCGGTAGGGGCGGGGAGCGTACAGAGAGACGGATAAGGGCAGCCAAACGGCGAAAGCGTGGTCGCGAGGGACTGGAGGGTTCAGGGTGGCGCTCGGAGTGCTTGAAAAGCGTCACTTTCCAGTGTCTGTGAGCCGCACGGGAGACATCGAGGGGAATGGCGGCCAATAGGCTGGCCGGTGGTCCGAGCAGCGAAGACGACGAGGAGCAAGCTCAGCACGACGTCCATGGGCGCTAAGACCTCGATCGACTCCCGGGCCGTCGCGCGTGTGTCATCAACGTCCACGTGCACGCGGCGTTCCCACTTTCCTTCCTCGCCGCCGTCAACGTCAGCCCTTGGCCCTTGGCTCAAGACACGCTCCAACCGTACTTCTGCGCCAGTCCACCTCGAGGTGCCAGCCAAGGAGGGTCACGCTACCCTCTGCCTCGATCACAACGTCCTCACCGCTCCTCTCAGGTCGGAGGCTCTATTCGCATCCGCCCGTGTTGATCGCCACCGCCCTCCTTTGCTGACCGCCGTCAAGAACTAGTCCTCGGATTGGAGGGTTCCCTACGTAGCGTGCTGGATGCTCCTGCATTCTTTGCTCCTCGTAATAAAGTTTTATTTTGAGGTCGTGCATACGATTACTGCCCGCGGTGTGCCAACAAGACCCCCTAGTGCGAGCATGGCCACCCAACTGCTCCAAGCGCGTCAGAGTCTGAACGACGTGGAGGGATCGGTGCTTTAGGTGAGCCTGTGCCTTCTCTTGCGTTCTCATGAAATCATGCTAAATAACAACAGGAGAAGCACCTCTGACTGGGCACATCCTGTCATAACGACCCTCGTCGTGTCCAAATTCAGGCTGACACGTGTGGAAGAGTGATCAGCTCGCCCCTTCGGGCACGGGGCCGCACAAGGCCCGATCTTGCTCTTCTGTGCCTCGCGCCGTCCACCCTTCTTCCGCGTGGGCGCCGTCCGCACCA
>FTLJ01000562.1:0-10989 GCA_900155495.1 Porogramme epimiltina
CATAGGACGCGCGTGAGGAGTCGCTACGCCCATTGACATGTTTCTGAGACCCCGATGAGTAGCTCATGTGTCTATGATACAATTACAGTCAGCATACACCATAAAGTCGACAAGGTGAACGACGCACCGGGAGTGCCTGCTCCAACTCCAATCCCTCCCAGCCATTCGCTTCTCCCACCCATTCTGCACCAGCGGCGCTGCTCTCCAGCCCGACGCACACGCGCACGTCAGCGCCACCGAAGTCGCCTCGAAGTGCACCCCCGGCGTGCCGTCGCCAGCGTGCCCCAACGCCCAATCGTCCTTCACCAGGTCCACCTCCTCCGCCCCATCCACGACAGGCGTTCACAGCCGCCCTTTCCACGCCCATTCGTGCGCGGCCGCGCGCCGGCTCCACGTCTCCTCCATGCTTCCGGTACTTCCGCAGGTGCTACGTCCCGCTGCTCCACATTTCACGCGATGACGCGGTTGAGGAACCCCGTGCGCGGGGAATGGGCAAGGAAGAGCCGGCGGGGAGACGGGGGAGACCGTGTGCGCAGACGGTCGCGACGGACGTATGGAGGGGGAGTTGCTTGGCGGTGGTGCGCGCAGCAAACAAGGCGGAAGGGATGACAAGAGATGTCACTCACGACATGGACGACTTGTTGAGTAGCAAAACGCTCACCAGTGGCAGAATAAGCCGACCAAACGGCCCTACAGTCGCCTGCGCCGTGCTTGTTCGCCGATGCCTGGGAGAGACTGAACAGGTAGACGCGTTCGTCCGCTTCTCAAAAGTCACTTGAACAGTGCCCCGTTCGAATATAGCACAGGTGACCTTGAACATTGTACAGATACCGTTTTCAGGCCTCCGGGGTTTGAAAATACGAATAGAGCGCGTTGTTGAACGCGCGCAGGAAGAGACGATGGTATGTCGGCGGGAAAGTTGATGGCTGGGGGTTGCAGGGGAGGCGCGCCGGGACCCGAGAGCGTGAAGGGGGGCGAAGGTTCGCGCATTCGTCGCGGTTGAGTGAGAGTAGAGTAGAGCGGGCTGGCGTGTCACGGGTGCGACAGAGTCATTTGCTCGTATGCGTGTTGGGGGACTCGACGCATGCGCATTGATGGTCTAAAAGAAAAGGCACACTGAGGACAGGAAGATGAGCGACGCAGGAGCACACGCACCAAAGATGATCGTGCCCCAACAATACTACTCGCTAGACGACTATCCGTTCCATCTTCCATGCCTGCTCCCTACCACACCGCCCCTTCTTGATCTTCTTGATCGCGATGCGTGTACGCTAGGGCTCGAGGAGATCCATGCTGAGCGGAAGCCAATGCAGCGAGGGTTCGAAGGGGGCGCCGCTGCCGGGTAAGACTTGTGTGGCTGCTAATGAGTTGACTGAGGGTAAAGACCACCACTGGCTTGAAGAGAGTGAGCCCGAGAGCCTACAACCGGTGGTTAGGAACGAGGAACGTGTGATTACGAGAGAGCTCACCTAAGGATCCGGTGGCATGACGGACAACTTTCGTCCACCCACCTCGATAGTTGATATGTGGGTAGGGCAGGGCGGCGGGCGATAGCTGCACAACGAAGAGGGCACGTGGGAGCAGAGGGCTGAAGGGCAGGAATGGAGAGGGTCGGAAGTGCCGTTGCTGGTGTGCTGTGTAGGGTGCAGCGACGAGAGATCGCAGCTGGCGGCGTGTTTTGGTATGTACTTGGACGGCGACAGTGGCAAAGGCGGGGGCGGCAACGCGTGGGCGGCAACGGCAACGCCGGCGCAATCGACTCCCGAGTCCCGGGCCGTCGTGCGCATCGCCCACGCGTCGAGTTCAACTCTCAGATCCCACTTCCCTTCCGCACCGACGCGCCTTTGGCTCAAGACCCTCGCCAGGCTCCGTCGGATCCTTGATTCCACCATCATCCAGCTCCTCTTGGGTGGTTCTCTTTGCACCCCCCCGTCCCGATCACCACCGGCTCCCTATCCTCACCCCAGTTAAGAACCTCCGATTGAATCGTTCTCTACGTAGTGTGCAATGTATGCTACTGCATCCTCCGCCTCCAGTAATAAAGCTGTCTTTCGAAACCACCACGATGACTGCCCGCGGTCTGCCATCAAAGCTAACCTGACTTCTCCGAGCGTTTCAGGGTATGGGAATGGCGTGGGGAGACCAGCGTGTTGTGTCCATCAGTACCCTTTTTCTTGCGTTCTCATGAAACTATGCTGAATCATCCCAGGAAATATACCTCCACATCCTGCCCCAATGCCACTCGTCGCGTTCAGGATTAGGCCGACAAGTGTGAAAGAGCGATCAGATGTGGCCCCTTGGGTACTAGCCCACACAGCCTTTCCACACTGTTTCCGCGCGAGGGCTGTGTCCCCGCCGACCTTGTATAAGTATTCGAGCGACGACACTTCGCCTATCTCTCGTCCCAGGGGGACCCTGGCTTCTCTTCAGACTAATTTTGCCTTCACGGCTATTTCCTCAGCCTCTACGCCCACATCTTTCCGTTCGAGTGACCCCAACAGGATACGCAACGACTTCTTATACCACTCGAGTGAGTTAACTATCAACATAGCATTTCTGTCAACACACTCGCTTATTACTCCTACCTCTAGAGCCCGCACGATGTGGGTACTCAGCACCGACCGTGCTGAGCTTCACTACTTTTCCGATTGCGCTGCCGTCACTGGAGGATACGCGATTTTGTCCCACACTTGGACCCAGAACCCCGCAGGTGAACAGACCTTTCAGGACGTCCAGGATATCATCAAGGAGTGCAAGATCACTGGAGGAAACCCTCGAGACTGTGTCGGCGAAAAGATACGCCGATGTTGCGAGATCGCGGAGGAAGACGGCTATGCATGGGTCTGGATCGACTCTTGCTGCATAGACAAGACGAGCAGCACGGAGTTGTCAGAGGCGATTAATTCAATGTTCAACTGGTACTCCCTCGCCGAAGTTTGCTACGTTTATCTCGAGGACGTCCCCCACGACGAGGATCCACGCGCCAAAGGGTCAAAGTTCTGGACAGCGCGATGGCATTCACGGGGATGGACGCTGCAAGAGCTTCTCGCCCCCGCGTTTGCTATCTTCTTCTCAAAGGAGTGGAAGAATATCGGGACAAGGTACGACCTCCGCCATCCTCTTTCAGAATGCACAGGGATCAATGAGGAGTACCTCACCCGCAAGTGGGACTTCAGAATCCGCCCCTCGATCGCGGCACGCATGTCCTGGGCAGCGAAGCGTAAGACAACACGAGTAGAGGACGAGGCGTACTGCCTGCTGGGACTATTTGACATCAACATGCCGACGCTTTACGGAGAGGGACGGCATGCTTTTCGCAGACTGCAAGCCGAGCTGGCAAGGCACACTACGGACGCGACACTGTTTGTTTGGGGAACTTGTCACTATCCTAATGACGACAAGCTGGAACAGGGACCTTTATCCGACCTCCGAAGGTTCCACAACCCGGATGATCCATATATATTTCTATTTGCTCCCTCACCCAGTTTGTTTCTTGGGGGCTCGAACACATACTATCTCCCAGTGTGCACACCGTCCCCAACAGCTATACAGTCCCCGCCAAACTTCCAGTTGGATAACAAGGTATGTGTGATACCCCCTACACGTACACCGTTTCGGTCTCATTCAAACCACCGTGCCATAACGTCAAGGACAATCGACCCGATCTAGACCACGACGAGGTCTATTCGTTTGAGGTCACATCGCATAGCATGAAGTGCCGCTTCCCAGTCGCCAATGTCGACGGCATTACCATCGCTGTCCTCCCATGCCAGCAAAATGGCGGACGCCTAGGACTCCTGCTCCATCCAGCGCCGGGCGACGAGGCCCACACCCTATCCCGCCAACTCTACTACGTCTCGTGGTCGTTTCGTATGCCAAGCGGGTCCGGGTACGGGGCCAAAAGGTTGGCCGACCTCGGCCGCGACGCCCACAACCTGCACTTCCGCGGAAAGCCCGTCTCACCCACCTGGCGCGATATCTACATCGCCGCGCATCCGCCCACCACTGGAAGAAGGGATGGGGCCCATCTTCTCCAGGGTTTCGTCCCCGACGTCGCGCCCACCGCCTTCCGGGTCCCTCGGACGTTAATACAGGCATTGGATGCGCTCGAGTTCTTCCCCACCACTGGGACAGCATCCGACTGGGACCCCGCGTCGAGGGATACCATATCGTTCTGGTGGGACAGCCCGGGATTGTTGGAAGCTTTCCGCATTCTTCTCGGCACGTGCGCAAAAGCGTCGACCGGGGCGCGTCCGTGCCACTGGGCATGGGCGGACCAGCACCGGCCGGAGACGCGGAGCAGCCCTTGGCGGGAATACGTGCACGACTGCGCGACGGACCACATCGAGGACTGGCCTGATCACACACGCGAGTTTGGGGATGCGCAGCGCACGATTCGTCTCGTGTTCGCGCCCTGCGCCCACGCGCCGCAGCGGACGCTTGTCCTCGGCCTCGGGCTCGGCGGGAGCAAGTATGAAGAGATCCAACGGAACGCTAACATCTATCTCCGACCACGCGTGAAACTTCCAGGGTTCATTGGTGCTCCCGAGCCGTCCGCTTTAGGTGGGCTGGCTCTCTTCAGGCCTGCGCGTCCTTCATAGCTAACCATGCATGCATTATTGTTCTTAGTAGCCACTGCCACTCCCGCCGCCTGCCCGGCCAGCACAAGCGATGACCTCCGCGCAGAGGTTCGCATTCTTACAGCACAGAACGCCGGCCGCGATCGTAGAATACAGGGCCTTGAGGAGCAGATTCGCCGCTTGTCAGATTTGCTCGAGAGTACTCGCAGGGAGCTCAAACTGTCCAGCGCGCTCCTCCCTCAACTTCGCCACGGCTCGTCTCCCACTCCGAGAATCTCTTCAGGATCCGGACGGCGCCAATCCGCCACCCCTCCCTCTCCTCAATGCTCCCAAGCTGTCGCCGCTTCCTCTTCATCGTCGCAGACCATTCAACAAGCTCCCGCCAAGCGGGCGATGACACCCTCGCCTCATGAGAACGAGCCACCGCCGCGTCGAAGACGGCAATCGTGATAGCACGTCTCACCGCCTGGGGATCACCTGGGGACGAGACTCTTCAGACATCGCGACCAAAGTGTGGATGAGTATCTCACACGTGTTTCGCGATTTGGTGACACTTGAATATTACTTCATGGTGTATTTATCCTCCCTGAGACAGCCCCCGAGAACGGAAGAATCTGCACTGGATGTTAATTACACCTCAGAGGGGCAGGGAGTAGGGGGACACTCACAGATCACAGATATAGCCATCCTCGCAGTCGTGAAGCGATTTAGGTCGTCTTCGATCGCAACTTGAACTTCCCTACGACAACGGTAGACGTCGAGGGTTGTGGCCGTACGCATCCCCCGGAATGTCTGACCGCCCCGCGCGACCCGGGCTCGTGTGTTCATAGTGTGCTTGCGGGGCCCTCTTGACGAGTATCTATCCACCGGAACCGCGCATCGATGTTGGAGAGCGCCAACGGAGGACGCCAAGGCCCAAGGGCAACGTATCCGCCTGGGCGCATCGTGTCGACATGCGTCTGAGCATGCGAGAGTAGTCTGAGTCATGCAATCCAAATGGTCAATGGTTAGGGCTAAGACGGGGAACGATGCGCGTTGAAGTTGATGGGGAAACGATTACAAGAAACAGTCACGTACCGAAGCCAGGCGGAATTTCTGCGGAGTACAACAATAGGTGCAGCAAGAAGATCGGGCCGCGTGCGCGTCAAAGGACTTCAGGGTGCGCACGCAAGATGGGCGAAGGCTACACTAAGGAGGGTGCTGAGAACAAGAAGAGGTGATAGGTACGATGGAGAAAGACGTACCGATGATCGCCACCCTCCCCCACTCGCCGCGCATGACCCTGTTTTCCTTCCACAGGTGCCTTTCCCTCATTCAATGCCGTTCGGCGTTGATATGTGTCCAGGTAGCTGACGCCGAGATAGAGGAGGGAATGGTGATAGACAACAGGACGGGGGTGAGCGTGGAGTTGGAGGAAAACGGGGTGGCCGAACACGAAGGACGGGGGTGTGCGCAGTGGGCTATATCTGGGAAATGGGAGATATTCCTTCAGTCCAACAGCTGGGGATGAGGAGCGTGGGGCGGATAACAGACACTCACCACTCCGGGACTGGAGTGTGTAGAACAACGGGCAGGGATATCTAGAGGCGGCGCTGCTGCGAGTAGTGCGCCGCGCAGGGAACGTCGACATAGAATCCCGGCCAATAGGCTGGCTAGGCATACTTCCGAGAGCCAGGCCAGCGACGGCGACGAGGAGCAAGACGTCGAGGGATAAAAATGGGCACGGGCGTCAAGACCGCGATCTGGGCGCGCGTGTCATCCACGCGGCGTCGTTCTCCTCCCTTCCTCACCGCCGCCAACGTCAGCCCTTGGCCCAACACGCTCTCCAGCGATATGCGCCCGTCTACCTCGAGACGCCAGCCAAGGAGGGCCATGCCTACCCCGATCACAACACCCTCGTCGCTCCTCTCCCGGGGCTCTCTTCGCCTCCGCCTGTCTCGATCGTCACCGGACCCCTGTCCCGACCGTCGTCCGGAGCCAGTCCCCCGGTTGGATGGGTTTCTATTCAGCGTGTTATATGCTCCCGCGTTGTCCGCCCCAGTAATAAAGTTGACTTTGGATGTCGCCGCGACCACTGCTTGCGGCATGCCAGTAAGACTCCCCTGGTGCAAGCATGGCTGATCAGACTTCTCCAATCACGTCAGAGTCTGAAAGACGCGGAGAGATCGGCGTGGTGTATCCGCAAGTGCCTTCTCTCGCGTTCTCATACAATAATGCTAGATCAGAACAGGAGAAGTGCCTCTGAATTGTGACGTGGACATCCTGTCACGACGACCCTCGTCGCGTCCGCGCTCAGGCTAACGCATGTAGAAAAGCGATGGGCTCGCATCCTAGGGGCACGAAGAACCGCGCTGTCCTATAAAGTTTCAATACGATTAGAGCTGCGTACTGGCTCGCATAGCTTTTCCACGCCTCGTTCCACACACAGAGCTTCCAAGGGTGGGCTGTGCGCTCGATCCGCTGGTATAAGTAGTTGGGAGAGGACGCTTTGCTCATTTCTCATCCAACGGAGCCTCCTTTCAAACTGAAGACATTTCGACATCTGACATCTTGTCTACACTAACCCCTTCCCACTCTAGTGGCCTCAACACGATACACATCATTTTTTGCACCATTCTAGTGAGTCAACATAGCCTTTCCGTCGACACGCTGGCTAATCACTCCCACTTGCAGAGCAGGAACAATGTGGGTCCTTAGCACCGCTCGCGCTGAGCTCCGCTACTTTTCCGACTGCGCGGCCGTCACTGGAGGATACGCGATCTTGTCCCACACTTGGACACAGGACCCCGCAGGCGAGCAGACCTTCCAAGACGTCCAGGACGTCATCAAGGAGTGCAAGATCGCTGGAGAAAACCCGCGGGATCGCGTTGGGGAAAAATTACGCCGGTGCTGCGAGATCGCGGAGAGCGACGGCTACGAATGGATCTGGATCGATTCATGCTGCATCAACAAGGAAAGCAGCACGGAGCTCTCGGAGGCGATCAACTCGATGTTCAACTGGTACGCTCTGTCCGAGGTCTGCTACGTCTATCTCGAGGACGTCCCCCACACCGATGATCCGTACGCCGAGGGGTCGAAATTCCAGAGGGCGCGGTGGCACTCGCGGGGATGGACCCTGCAAGAGCTCCTCGCACCGGCGTTCGTCATTTTCTTCTCGAAGGAGTGGAAAAACATCGGGACGAAATATCACCTCCGGATCCCTCTCTCCCACTGGCAGTGCACAGGTATCTACGAGGGATTCCTTACACGTCAGTGGGACTTCCGAGTCCACGCGTCGATCGCGACACGCATGTCCTGGGCGGCGAGACGCAAGACGACGCGGGTGGAGGACGAGGCGTACTGCCTCCTTGGGCTGTTCGACATCAACATACCGACGATGTACGGGGAGGGGCGTCATGCATTCCGGCGGCTGCAGGCGGAGCTCGCGAGACAGAGCACGGACGCGACGCTTTTCGCTTGGGGTGCCTGCCACTACTCCAGTGACGATGAGTGGGAACAGGGACATGCGTCTGAAACTCATCGCAGCCATAACCCAGATCAATCGTTTGTATTCCTATTTGCTCCCTCGCCGAGTGAGTCTATCAGCTGGTCGAACGCGCGCTCGTCCCCGTGGACACCCTCCCCGGCAGATCCGCCGTTTCCACCAAATACCCGACCTGAGCCCGATGAGAAGGTATGTGTGGTCTCTTGTACACAACTCGTTTCTACCTCATATCTGAATTAATACTCCAATAGGCTATGGGTGACAGTTCGCCTACTCAAGCTCACGACGAAGTCTCTTCCTTTGAGCTCACCCCGTACGGCATGAAATGTCACCTTCCAGTAGCCGAGGTCAACGGGGTCACCATCGCCGTCCTCCCATGCCAGCATAATGGTGAACGCCTCGGACTCTTCCTCCATCCAGCTCCAAACGACCAGTCCCAGGGCCCATCCCGCAAGCTCTACTACGTCTCGTGGAGATTTTGTAAACCAACTGAATCCGTGTACCAGACCAAGAGGCTGGCCTGCCTCAGCAGCGACGACAACAACCTGCGCTTCCGCGGAAACCCCGTCGCTGCCACCTGGCGCGATATCTACATCGCCGCCCACCCGCCCACGACCGGACGCACAGACGGCGCCCACCTCCTCCAGCGCTTCCTTCCCGACGTCGCGCCCACGGCGTTCCGGATTCCTCGGACGCTAATGCAGACGTTGGGTGCGCTCGGGTTCATCCCCATTACCGCTGCAGTATCCTGGGACCCTGTGTCAAAGGATGGCATGCGGCTTCGGTTCGAGAACACGACGTTGGGTGAGTCGATCCGTATTCTCCTTGGGACGTGCGCGAAAGCCTCGACCGAGGCACATCCGTGTCACTGGGCATGGGTAGATCAGCGACATAGTGCGACAAGTGACCAGCCCTGGCCAAAATATGCGCACAATTGCGCGACGGACCACATCGAGGACTGGCTTGACCGCATGAGCGAGTTCGGGGACAGGGAGCGCACGATTTGCCTCTCGTTCGCGCCCTGCACGCACGCGCGGGATCGGACGCTTGTGCTCTGCGTCGAGCTCGCTGGGAGCAGGTACGAAGAGATCCAGAAGAATGCAAACATTTACCTCCCACCGCCCATCCGTGCCCCGCACGGACGTGTCAGTGCTGCGGCTTCCAGGGCGGGTCCCATCATCAATTCATGGAGTTCCGCGCCGGTATCCTTTCCCTCGTCCTCTCGCTTGTCTTCCTCTATCCTCACCAACTCCGCGCTGGCCCTTAAAACCAACCTTCTCCAGATCGCCTACCGCTCGAGCGAGGCGAGCTCCGCTAACTCCATTGCTAAAGACCTCTGCGATCTGTCCGTAACCAACGAACACCCCGCCGGCCGCGGAGAGGCGCACAAGGCGACAATTTCCGAGGCAAACACCAGCACTAATGTAGCGGACGCCATCAGCGACTTACGCCGCGAGATGCGCGCCATGAATGAGGCTCATAGTCGGGAAATGCACGAAATGGAGGCATCGCAGGGCGCGCTGGCCCGCGAGTTTATCCAAATCATCGAGAGCACCCGCGCCGAAGTTGCACAGTTGAGGGGGCTACTCAACGCGCAACACGACCCCCTCACCGACAACCGCGCGACGGGAGGAGCTGAAGAATCACACGCGCCAGTGCGCGGGACGGACGACGCAGAAGAATCGCGCGAGCCAGTTCGCGCGACTGGTGGAGCGGAAGAATCGCTCGCGCCAGAGCGTTTTGCTCTCACGGTTGGGTCTGACCGTCCGGAGCAGGGCACAGGTATCCCAGCCCCGGTTAGTGAGGTAGACGAAGCCGCACGCGAGCCTCCGCACGGGAACGTCAGACGTTCATGGCGCAACGCCGTGCGCGCGCCACAGACTCGTGTTGCGGAGCCTGCACCTGCACCTGCTATTGAGAACCCGAAGCCAGCGCCTCGCAAGCGCCCCACGACGGAGGATGCGGCGAGCCCGAGCCAGCCTAGAGCCAAGCGTAAGAAGTTGAATGTGTCTGCGCCGAAGCGAAGGTATGTATGATAATATTTGGATTTACTCGAATGACACTCATCGAGCAGTGCTAGTTCCTCACGCATTGCGAAAATGAAGGGAGCCTAACAGAAGCTGTCGAAGTCGAAGCCCCCCATGTATAGATACCGCGAGTGAAATATCATTCCATTCAGCCAGAGATAGAGCCCTATTGGACGAATCTGCATCCGGCTGACACAGTTACCGCAGGGCGTACCTGCGGAAGTGCTGCAGCTTCAATGGGCCTATATATATACCCTTCCTGCTCGTGAATGCCCCCCCGCGCATTCAAGTTTGTGGATGTGAGTCCCCCGCCTGGTAGGAGGTGTACGAAGCAGAATCGCATCCTGAATGATGGGTATGATGAGTGTGGAGAGGAAGGGACTGAAGGAGGAGGTACGCACCGAAACAATCCCATCTACCAACGTCACCTCAGTCGCCGTCCCAATCCTATACGTCTGCTCGAACTCTGTCCTATGGGTTGTAAATTGGACGCTTGACTCGATAAATCAATTATATGCGACGGGGGTCTGACGGCCTGGCGGTGGCGCGCACACGAAGGGTGGAGGGGGACAAGTGTACGGGCCGCGACGAGTACGTGCAGTAAACGCGTTTGATCTCAATCGGATGAGTCAAAATAGTGGAGAAGAAGCTATGGAGGGGTGAATATAGGCGTGTTCAATCATTGCTAATGTTGCAGACTGGGAAAGGAGGCAGGCGGAGCGAGACGAGAAGGATATGAGCCCTGCGATTGCGAGGTGAGTTCCAAAGCGTGAATGTCAGGCGTGTGGCTCACCGAAAGCGTCGGCGGGCCTATCTGACGGAGGGCCCCATGGCTGGTGGCTGCTGTCGGTGTCGAGGCCAGCGTCGATTGGTCAGGGACTCGGAGGGGCGCAGACGA
>FTLJ01000563.1:0-20954 GCA_900155495.1 Porogramme epimiltina
GAGCGGGGCGCGCCGCGCACCCATCTGGCGGGGCAGGCCGCGGTGAGCGCGCGTGGGGAAATGGCAGCCGCCGGGTACGAACGCATGCGCCCCCGAGGCGTATGACGGAGGAGGTTCGACGGGGGGAGCATCCTGCTCGGAAGGGAGCGTGCCCAGCGAGGTAGAATTCGATTAGCTTAGGTCCCAACGTCAGGCTGTTATTGATGTAGACAATGCAGCTACAGAGGGGATGAAGTTGATGTAGTAGTGCTCAGCGAAAGGGCGCCCATGCGGCACAACCACGCTCTAGTACAGTGCGGTTCAACTTTGCGGTCCGTGAATGAACGTGCGCGGCCAAAGAAACAAGGCAATGGGTAGGCTCGAGCGGTCTAAGTGCGAATTCTCCGGTGCGCGAGCTCTGTGTTGCCTTCTTCCAGCTTAGATGAAAAGTGGGTGCAATAAATATATGTACTACTCACCCTCGACGGGGATAGCATGCCCTACGTGAGACTGGCTTTGAGGTGTTGTTGATGGCAAAGTTATTCATAATGTAAGCCTTGAAACTCGTGGTCCTGTACTGTAGCCCCCATCGCCTTCGCGATATCGTGTGTGGGGCATCCATGCACTCTGAAGCCTGGCTCGGATGGCCCCAGGTCAGGGTGCGCGATGAGCGTGACGGCGCGAGCGTGACTCCGGCCATCGCGGACTTGCCTTCTTAGGCTTTGTTTGTACAGGGCAAACAAGGTGTCCAAATCGCATCATTCTCATCTATTATGCAAATGGCTGTATGCAAATGGCTGTAAGTCGGCTAAACACGCTCGATAACGTTCGATGGTCATTTATGCACGTGGTCATTTAGGCGCCAAACATGTAGTGAGCATCCTTCTTGATCAGGCCACTACTTGTCGGGGTTCTGTCTATCTCGACAGGATGAGTGTCTATTATAGAGGGCGAAAGAGCGCGCTACACATTCAAGGGAATGGGTTGGGGAGGGTCAGTTCATGTCTGCATGGATGTGCGAGGCCTGAAGGACACACACATGTACATGATAGTGAAGTTACGAACGGTGATACAGTCTAAAACCAATCATCTTCTCGGCCTACCGAAACATGAGCCGGTCTGTTCCACTGTGTCTCCTCAAAGATAATGTTCTCAACCAGCCCTGCCAATGCCAACCTGGTCTGCTGTTCTAGCTCTGTCAGACACGTATTCAGCGTACTCGGCTTCAGAATACGTATGACGAGCTCCCTGAGCGGCGCACAGACCAGTTCTGCCCGGGCAGCAAGGAGTGGAATGAGGCGGCTACAGAACCTCGCCATCTCCTCAGAACCGTACACTCGCCGGTCGACATCGCTCCCAACGGCGTCAAAGCCCATGTTCGTGCCAACATCTGCGCAAACATCCTGACTATCGACCACGGCCTTTCCTGCATCCGTGACAAGATCTATGGCAGAAAAGTCATCCACGCCAGGATGTGGGCAAACGGGAACGTCCATGCGGTCATCCGCGCCGGTATCCGTGCTGGCGTAGATACGTTCGTGATTGGGCCACCACGTTATAACCAAGCACTTGAGAGCCGGGCAGAGTGGCGGCCCAGGCGGCGGCACATAATCGACCATGGGTGCCCTATACCCTGCGAGCGCGCGCAAGAGGTCCATCACATCCCACGTATGTCGGCTGCCTTGCTCCGCAAGAACCTCCAGCCTCACTAGCCGTGGAAACCCGACAAGGAGCGCAGGCATAGCAACTGGGATCTCATTAAGAAAGTCGCAAAACCTGGGTCCGTCGATGGCGAGCACCGTGACAGCCCCGACAGCCGCGAAGACGTGCGCGAGGGGGTCGGCTGTAGCGAGGAGTCCATTCGGGTGGTGGAGGCGCACATGCGCGGACCGGCCGCCGGGCACTACGACATAGAATTCCAGTAAGTAATCGGCCAGGTAAATGCGTCCACTTGTAGCGCCCAAAACGAGGGGGCGGAAGAACGTCAGGCCGGAGAGAGGGTTCACATACTCAAACTGGTAGAGAACGAGGGTAGTGGAGCACTGGGCGAGAGGCAGGACGAGGCGGGCGAGGAGAGACATGGCCGCGTACACGGAGGCGCGGATGTACAGAGCTCGCAGCCTATGGAGGTGTACTTTGGAAGAGTATGAAGCGGAAATTGGACCCTGCCATGGTGCGTCGGGATACAGTCGGCCTGGCCATTCTATGATGCGGAGTGTCTCGAGCTGTATATATTGATCAAGTTTATGAAGGAGGTTGTCGACCATGGGCCCAGAGGCGCGAAGAGCTTCATGGGCGCATCCGCACCAGCGAAACTCGACGAATTTGAGGGTGTGCTTGGCAGAATGCACAGAGAAGTGCGCGATACCTATTTTCAGCGAAGTGAGGCAAGGGGGGCTGGTTTGCACAGGGAAGAATGAGTAATTGGACTCTCCAATTGGGAACCTCCGGTGGCGAATGCCAAGCGCTCTGAGTTGTGGCATGCCATCCTCTAGGAATATCGATTTCAACGTCTCCGCTTGGTCTATCGTATGAATGAGAACATTTAGAGATGTAATCCGATATTTGTGCGGAAAGATCAGCTCAACAGCAGTGACGGAGAATGGGTGAATTGAGAACGCGAATGGCAGTGTCCCTGACCGTTTCAAGGCTGTATTGAGCATGCCAAATATACGGCTCCCCAGGCCGACGGGATCGACACGTCTTGGACCTACGCAGAGGAGTTTCGCCCAGAATTGGGGAGTGCGTAGTAGGAGCGCGTGCCATGCGCGGCATACGTGCATAGTGGTGATGGGGTTATAGCCACAGGTGTGGGGCACATCCTTGAGTATTTCCGCGAGGATTTCTGGGGGTAGCGCGGCGTTGATGGGTGCAGCGGAGTTGTGAAGTGTGCGGAGGGCGCGGATGCGGGCCTTGTATGCGTCCACCCGACGTTTGCACCACCAGTCCACTTCTGAGGGTGGCAAAGTCGCCACTGTTGTGATATCACTTTCTGGGGGTTGTTGCTGCAAGAGTAGATCTTGGATCTTGCATTCGGTCCCCTCTGCGTCAAGGTCCACTGGCAGTGACCGCCGCAAGAAGTGAAGGGTGCTGATGCGTGCCTTGTACTCGAGGGTTCGAGTGCCGCACCACCCCTGAATCTGAGAGACAGGAAGCATTCTGATGATGGCAAGGTCCCCTTCGTCAAAAATTCGTTCTGGAGGGAGTATGCATGAATTGAGGGAAGTGTCTCCTACTAGCATTCTAATCGGTTTGAACGAGCCTCACCTCCATCCATCATCGAAACGTTCTCTCAAGATTTGACGTTCAGTAGATGAGCCAATTAGTGATTCTGAGCCTGTGTAAATCCGTCTAGTCATCCGGAGAAGAAAGAGACTTTTGGATGGGTATAGAAACAAGGATCAAGTTGCAACGAGTGACTCGATGGTGCCACCAATTGACACGCGCTAATTGAAATCAGTAATCTCGATAACACTTGGTGAAGTGCCGGCCGGGGGCGATATTAGCACTGAATTATAGGCCTATTATAAAACCGAGATGACTAGGATTCATGAAGGCCGCATTAGCGATTCGATGGACCACTTCCAAAACATAATAGTAGCCTACACTAAGTCATGAGGTAACTCATGAACAACGATAACCGTCCAACTTCAGCTCCCATTCCATTTCTAGATCACCGCTTATCCTCCAGTCCCTACGCAGGAGGCATCACGAGCGGCGGCAGCCCATACGCACTCCCTCCAACATCGATATCGAGCACCGTCGTACCCGCAGCCTGCCCAGGGCTAAACGTCAACCGCACCGCCCGCTGCCTCCCGTCCCCAAACGTCCGCGCGCCGCCCTCCCATCCCGCCACGCGCGACACAGCTAGGGTGCGGTCCCCGTCAAATTGCACGCCCGCGTGCGCGTCCGTAAAGTCCCAGTCGACGCCGTACTCCATCGACCGCGTGCGCATCGCAGCGAGGCGCACCACGAAGCCCACCGGCCGGCCCCCGCGCGGCGCGCGCGTCCACTTGATCGCGACAGTGCACTCGCCCTCCCCCTCCTCCGGCGACGTGTGGGCCGTCGTCTCGATCGCGCCTGTGGGTATCGCGCCGGGCGGGGTCGGGGCGGACGCGGAGAACCCCGCGCGCCTCAGCTTCCCGACGACCCACGTCGGGATGACGGGGAGGGACTCGTCCACGGGGCGCACGCGCGGGGCCGCTGCAGGCGGCGGGCGCGTGGGGAACCCGCCGACGGTCTGGCTGATGTATATCTCGGCCCATTCCGCCATGAGCTCTTCGGCGCCGTCGCCAAGGCCGATCTCGGTGGGCCACTGGGGTGCGGATTGCGCGGAGGGGTCCGCGTAGACGAGGCGGCTGCAGACGACCATGCCGACATCCTCTTCGAGGCGGGTTTGCAGCGCGGGCGGGACGCCGACCGCGTACAGAGGGAGGGCGTTGACAGTACTGCAGCGGTGGAGGAAGATGCCGATGTAGCAGTCGCCGTCGGTGCAGGCCAGGACGGCGACCACGGGGGTGTTGGAGTTGGCTTTTTCTTTCTTGAGGCGGATGAGGGGGAGCTTCGCGTGCACGCCGTGGCTGGTGAGGGTGAAGGTAGGGACGTCGTATCGGATTCTGGGAGGTGCCTGTGACAGCGTGCAGTCCGTCAATAGAACCATCCAAGCTATTAGGATGGGTATAGGGGACGCACGGGTTTAAATCCGGGGCCGGAGGAGTTGACTTTCCGCGCTAGCTGAACTTTCGACACGAATGCGTCGACCGCATCGGGGTACCTCTCCAACGGCAGGGGCTCAGGAGAGCCATAGTAGGACCCCCAGTCGGCGAAGGGGCGCATGCTGGGCGCGAAGAAACCTGGGGGCCATCTCCCGGTTTCCATGTCGTGGCCGAAACTGTCCGACAGGGGCGTGCCCCATGCGAAGAGCGTCTGGTCAGACGAGGTCTTGAGGATCTCCTCCTGAAGCCGCTTGAACGCATTGTCGCCCTCTCCGTAGATGGTCGACATGTTGACCCCGAAGAGTCCCATGAGGGAGTACGCCCGATCCTCGACCCTTGTCGTCTGGCGCTCGCGCGCCCACATGAGCCGGCGCATGACGCTGGTCCCAGAGAAGGCGCCGGGCGTGGTAAGGACCTCGGTTGATATGTCGGTTGCGGAGGAGATGAGGTTCGCGAGCGTGACCTTCGTCCCGATGCTCTGCCAATCCTTGGTGACGAATATGACGGCGGTGGGAGCAATGAGCTCCTGCAGGGTCCATCCGCGGCTAAACCACCGGCTATACGAGAACGGGGTGCTCCCGCGGACGGCGGTGTCCGCAGGGTGCTGCACGTCGGCAAGGTAGGCGATGCAGACGTCGCTCTTGGAGTACCAATCGAACATGGAGTTGATAGCTTCGGACAATTCGGCGCTTGACTCCTTGTTGATGCAGCAGGTATCCGACCAGCCCCAATCGTATCCAAGGGAGGCTGCAAGTTTGCAGAATTGTACCAGCTTGGTGGAGACGCCTTGCCACGAACTTTGTGCCCCAGCATTACCCTTGTTGGTGGCGATGATCGCGGTGATATCCTGGTAGGTCTGCTCGTGGTTATCCCAAACGTGAGAGAGGATGGCGTAAGGCGGCGTGTCTTCGCCACGATGGTCGAATTCTCTGATTTCGAGAGCGTGTGTGTTGAGTAACCGCATACTGGAGGGTTTCTACCTGTGCTGATTCATGAATCATTCATGATCAGCACATATCGATACTGTGAGAGCATGGTGACGTGAGTCCTACATACCGGGAAAGACTAGAATGGTTTGATATGTGGACTTACGGCCAGTGGGCGATATGCCATGCATGCATGAGCTGACCGGCTCGCTTATATACGAAGCTTCTGTTCAAAAGTCCCCTCCATGCATCAGTCAATGTTCAGGCCTCGAGGCAGTCTCATGACACGAGATAATCCGCCTGATCTGGGGAGACACACCTAGGCGTCCTGCTACGAACGGGTTTATCAAACTTGTGCCGTTTAGACATGGCATTCACTGAAGCGTTCTTCTAACTCGTATGCAATGTTGAAGCTTGTGGGGATGGCCGGAAGACCTAGAAGGCAGCTGTAGCTATGTTTACATCTGTCTAGGAAGAATAGAGCCCGCACCTTCTTGGCTGCCAGCAGGCCCAACTCCAACATGTGATGAATGCTTCCTCTCGGGCACGCCTCAACCCACCATTTTGAAATCCCCCCCCCTGCCCCTATGGCACGTCCTGAATCAAGAGGTTATGGTGCAGGATCCAGTCGTACCGCACTAGGATGGCATAGCGAGCCGCGAGCCACTTGTCTTGACAATGTATGTATATGATCCAAACATGATTGGTTTACAGATCCACCAATAAGTTTGATTGCGGAGGTAGGCGGCGATGGTATGTACATGAAGACGAAGAACCAGAACTCACAACATGCTCGTATGGATAACCTGCTTCGACCCAGTGCTGCCATTCTCAAACGGAGGGAGGACGCCGCGACCTCCACATGCTCACTCAAGGCTGTAGGTGTTCTTCTCGAGCTGCCGCGTCTATCTCAGACGTGCAATTGATAACAAAGAACGGACAGGAGCGCACCTCTGCCTCGAGATCCCGCCTCACTCGGTACTCGTCGTCTGCCTTGATGACAACATGGAAGTCATCCAAGTCTTCGATGATGAAGCTTTGTTTCTCATTCATGGAAAGCAGTATCTGCTTCACAGCAGAGTCGCTATGAGAGGTATGAGAGAACGCAACGGTGGTTGGATGCGAGGAGACTGACCAAGTGAGAAGAACACCTGAAGGCAAACCCATAAGCAGATCCGACATGAGAAGGGGCCTGAAACTAACCTCTTATGGCCTTCATGTTCCTACGGGCGTGCACCCGCCTGCGCCGTTCCCAGCAGCTGTGAGGGGGCCTGAGGAAGAGGATGGGGACGGGAGACAAGGGGCTGACGCCGTGTCCGGGGCGCGAGAGCCGGGAGGGCCGGATGGGAGCCGGCTCCCATGGCCGCCAAGGCCTGCGGTTGCCCTCGAACGTGCCGAGTAGAGAGCGAGCCTCCGCCGGGACCGGAGTCCGACGGCGAGTGCGAGCGGCGAGTGCGAGCGGGGCAGTCGCACCCAGCGTATTTCATGCACATCCCCACCCACGTTCTGGTCCCAGTCCCAGTCCTCCTTGCCCGCCCTCTCCGCCAGCGACCCGCCCGCGCGACAGCCCGCAGTTTGAGCAACAGCGTCAGGGGGTTCCGCGTCCCCACTTGCCGATCCCCGTCCTCGCCGGCACTCTGCGCCCCGGTGCACACCAAGATGCCCATCCCGCCCGCCGTCCTTGCCCCAGACCTCTCGTGAGTCACTTCTCGTCCGCCACCACCACCCCGCATGCCTCTCATGCACCCCGGCCCCGTCGCCACCCAAAATCCTGTCCTTGCCCCATTACCCTGGTCGTCTAGCACCCCCACGGATGGGGTCTACCCCTCTCCTCTCCGCGCTACCCTCGCAGGACAGACTGTTCCGCCGAACGCGGACACTCCCCCGCCCCAGACGAAAGGTTCGCATTCTCAGCACATCTGGCACCCCCTTGGTCCTCACGCATGCTTGTCCGTGCCCAGTCCCTACACCAACCTCGACCGTAGAAGCTGCAAAGCGCTTGGCTGCATGGACGGCCGTCGACCGACACATCCACCTCGAACACAAGGTGCGTCTCTCCTTCCCACATTCGCCGCCAAGACTCCGGAGGGCTCATCGGGCGGCGGGAAGGTCATTGGCATAGGCTCTGGTAGGGTACCATCATAGCGCGTGCTTTCGGGGCAGGAGGGGTTCACCACTCGCTCGGTGCAGGCTCGACGGTCCCGTACGTCGTAGAGCGCATCGTCGCTCAGGGGCGTGAAGCAAACAAGGACCGTGTTTTCATCCCCACTGGTGTGTCCCCTCCTCTCCCTTCGCCGCCTCGGAAGTATTGAAATTTTCTGCAGGCTTCCAGTCCAAGGAGCTCATCGTCGAGGCGCAACTCCTCCTCGGCGACGTCGACCAGTACCCCGTCATCGATGTCACCATAGACGGCGCCGACGAGTGAGTCTAGAGTGTTTGCGGCATTTCGCGGAGCAGCGCGCTGACCCCAGGCTGTACGATCGCAGGGTCGACCACGACCTCAACTGTATCAAGGGAGGCGGAGGATGCCATCTGCGTGAAAAGGTGCTCGCGGAGGCGGCCGATACGTAAGCACCCTTCTTTTAAGCATATGCGGAGAGAACCCAAGAAGCCGACCCCGCCCGCCCCGCGCGCAGCTTCGTCCTCGTCGCGGACTACCGCAAGAACTCCGACGTGCTCGGCACGAACGTGAGTGCCTGTCCGCTTCTCCACCGCTCCACCCGCGCGGCACGCCTATACAAGGTTCGCACCGCCGACGCTGATGCCAACTTTGCCACCGCCTGCAGTGGAAGCAAGGCATCCCGATCGAGGTCGTGCCCTTCGCGTACAAGAAGATCCTGCAGAATTTGCACCTTATAGGCTCGCCGGACGCGCAGCTGCGCATGGCGAAGGCGAAAGCGGGTCCTGTCGTCTCCGACAACGGCAACTTTATCATCGATGCGCCCTTCCCCGAGGAGCTCATGAAGGAGCCCTACACCGTACGTCCCGTTCCTTCTTCTACCCTTGTTCCATCCCTTTGCTTTCCGTGAGAGGGGCCCGCTAACGCACAGCGTTCTTCGGTACAGCTGCTTACCCGGATCAAGATGCTTACGGGCATCGTCGAGGTCGGCCTGTTCTGCCATATGGCGAAGGCGGCCTACTTCGGGAACCAGGACGGCAGCGTCACGATCAAGTGGCACGACGGCCGGATAGAGAAGGTCGCCGTCGCAGAGTCCTAGACAACCCCCTCTTGGATAACGAATGAAGGGGAAACGAGGAACGAGAAATAGACGGAGAAGGTGAGGCGGTTGCGCAAGTCTTACGTTGCGGACGGTGGTGCTCACGCACGCTGGGACAGAATTAATGATCTATATACGCACGCTGGTCGTTTTGTACCATCATGTGTTTGAATATATCCGCTTGTCGCGGTAGTGGACAATAGGCGTGCTACTGTATGCGTGAAGACGTTTTCCAAAAGCAACCCACCGCTGATCATTCACGTCACCGGTGGCGGCGGAGCCCCTAACGGCTTCCGAGGCCCTTGCAGGCCTGGTGTTCTAGTCCATGATAGGGGAAGCTCGAGACCGATAGAAGGGACCTCGAAGGCAAATATTAAGGTTACCTTCCACGACGGCCCCTCGCCGTCCAGGGGCACAGGTTCCGGTGGCGTTAAGGGCACCTGCACTGCCTTCTCATCGGACTCCTCTCTTCGACACATGCGAGACCATAAGCCTTACGATCTCGAATCAAGAACAAGTGGAGCAACGCTAAGAAACGGCAGGCTAATACTGTAGTGGGATGCTGCAAAGCGGTTCCGTGATAAACCAGTGCAGGTACGTACAATTAGACTTCAGTCTAGCGTAGACGCTGAATTTGAGCGACGTCGCGACGTTCTGATAGACCAAATGGATGCAGTTGTCGCGTCGAGATCCCGCTCTGGCGTGCCCGTCTCCACGGCTCAACTGATCTCCGTATCACCGCAGGGCTCCACCTGGATCTCGTACCCCGGTGATAGCCAATGCGCAACCATAATAATGGCAGTTGGTTGTGATGCTTCAGCAACGACTGTGGGCCGGATCGACGACGACGACCAGTCTCCTGCGTGGGTTGGGAATACTGTGCGGAAAACACTGCGTCAGTACAAGGTTCTGTCAGTGCGAAGGAAACCGGACGAGCTGCGAACTACGTTTGCGGTGACTCGGGGTGGCACGCACTGAGGCGCTGAGAGTATTTGCACTCACATGCGTAGCTCGCGGTCGTGAGGCCCTGTGTATGGATATATAGAGATGGAAGCACCTTCCGAGAGTTCACTCCAGGCGGGTCCATCTATCCACACTTCCACTTTCTCATTCTTCTACTTTTTTTGCCTATCATGGTTTCCCCTATCTACATATTCCGTGTCGCCGCTCTGGGTAAGCAGTGTCTACTCCATGGCGCATGCTCCCGGACTACAACTAATTGGTCCGTTCAACCAGGGCTGGCAACTATCCTGAGCATTATTGTAATCGCACTTGGTGCACAAACGTCGGCGGCAGTAAAGCGTATAACACCCGAAGAGCTAGCCGACTTCGAGGCCTTCAATCCTGGCAAGTCTCAATTTGCTTACGGTAACGTGGGAGTCGCATCGGGGGTCATGATGCTTCTGTCAACTCTGGTCATGTACGTAGAGTCCGCCCGCCACAGAGTCTCCATAATGCTGACAGGCTACTCCTTTAGCTTTCTTTGCGACTTCTTAGGCGCGGCGTGGCCTATTCTCGCCGAATTGTTTTGGTTTAGTGGGTGTTTATCTCTCCATCTTGTGGAAGTGGGATTCTTATCCGGCTACACTCTAGCCGTCCTCTGGGTCCTCTTCGCAGTCACAGGCGGGCTAGCCCTCAAAGAGGCCAGCTTCTTTGCGTCTTTCGTGGGGCAGCTCGCCAAGGGCTGCGACGAATTTGAGTCCAATCTCGGAACTGTCTGCCATGAAGCACAGCCTCTCGGGATCGTCGCGATCATGACAATGGCCCTGTGTGAGTCTCGGAACACTCCAGCGTCGACTTCCATCGAGCAGGATGGGCTGACCTCGGCTTGCTAGTGCTCATGTACAGTCTCACCCTACTCGTCGTCGCGTTCGTCGGCACCTTCAGGGGAAGGAATTTGTGGCTAGGATCTATTCGACCCAGCGGCAGTACCACAAAGGCGTAGGAGGCGGAGCGTGAGGGATAGGGGGAGGGGATATACCGGAGAGACTTGTTAATGATTGGTGGTAATGATCGGTGGTGGGTTACTTTTCAAGCAACCCACCCCCGATTATTGGCGTCATCGACGGCGGTGGAGCCCCTAACGACTTCCTATTTTCTTGCAAGCCTAGTGTGCTAGTATGTGACAAGGGGGCTCGATATTGATGGAAGTAAATTCGAAGGCAAATATCCAGGTTACCTCCCACGGTGCCCCCTCGCCGCCGAGGGGAATAGGTTCCGGTGACATTACGGGTCACTGCACTGCCTTCTCATCAGCCTCCTCTCTTCGGTGCATGCGGGACCATAAGCTTTACTATCTAGAATCAATGGGCCAGGCGGAGCAACGCTAAGAAACGGCAGGCGGATACCTGGGTGGGCTGCAGCAGAGTGGTTCTGTGACAAACCAGTGCAGGTACGTACGCTTAGACTTCAATCTAGCGTAGACGCTGAATTTGATGGGTCCCATGACATTCTAATAGACCAATTGGACGCAGTGGTCGTGCCGAGATGCGACCCCGGCGCGCCCGTCTCCTTTGTTCAACTGATCTTCGTATCACCGCAGAGTCCACCTACGCCTTCTCCTCGGTGATAACCGCTGCGGAACCGCATTCTGACAGTTGGCGGCGATGCTGTAGCAATGGCCACAGGCTAGATCCATGAATATGACTGGTCCCCTGTCCGGCCTGGGAACGCTATTCAGCGAACACCGCTTCAACTAAGGTTCTGTCAGTATAAAAGAACCCGCATGAGCTGGGAACCATGTTCGCGATGACTCGAGGTTGCACGTGCTGAGGTACCGAGAATGTTTGCATTTGCATGCCGCTCGTCGTTGTATGGCCTCATACGCGGGTATAAAGAGATAGACGCACCTTCCCCGAGTTCGCTACTGGCGGGTCTGTCCAGCTGTCCTCCTACTTCTGAGCCTTTGCCCCGTCATGGTTGCCCCCATCTACGTATTCCGCGTCGCCGCTCTGGGTAAGTAATGTCCATTCAATCGCGCATGCCTCCAGACTGCGTACTGATTGATTGGTTCGACTAGTGGTGGCAGCTATCTTAGCAGTCATTGTGCTCGCGCTCAGTGCACAGTCGTCTGCGGCGGTGAAGCACATTGATCAGGAAATCTTCCCCGGAGGCATCGAACTCGACCCGTCGCAATTCCGGTACCCCAATATAGGAATCGCATCGGGGGCCATGACGATTGTGTCTGTTCCGATCCTGTACGTAAAGTCGTCCCACCTCAAGGTCTACATAGTCTTAACGGGCCCCTGCGCCAGCATTCTTTCCGACTTGATCACGGCAGGATGTCCCATTGTCGTAGAGCTGCTCTGGTTTAGTGAGTATTGCTCACGCTCTCTTGTGGAAGGCTGGTTCTCACCTGAACACAACCCAGCCGTCACCTGGATCCTCTTCGCCGTCACGGGCGGGCTTGCCCTCAAAGAGGCTCACACCTTTTCCTCAGGCCTAGCGGAGTTGAATTTCGGAAGTTGTAACGATTTGTCGCAAGTTGGTTCCGACTTCGTGACCCTTTGCCGCGACGCGCGACCTCTCGGGATCGTCGCAATCCTGGCGATGGGCATGTGTGAGTTGAATATTCTAGTCTCAGCTCTCAGAGTCATTGAGGAGGATGGGCTGACCTTGGCTTGCTAGTGCTCGTCTACACTCTCACCTTACTCGCCGTCGCGGCTGTCGGGACAGGTTTGTGGCTAGGAACTATCAAACCTAGTGGGAGCACGGAGAGGGCTTAGGATGTAGGGCGTGAGGGACAGTGCCAGGGGATATACTGGAGTGAGCTGTCGAGGATGTCTACTACCTAAGCGATTTGATACCATGTTTCTTGCCGACCGTGAGCTCAATGGAGGGGAGACTTCGAAGGGAGATTAGGAGTGTCCCACTTCAAGTTGCGCTGTCTCGCGTCCAGACGGTAATCTAGCAACAAGCTGTCGTTGATAACTATTCCTAGATGATGGAAGGCATGAGCTCTCCGTTTACTACGGTGGTCGCCACACTGACTCGTTGGACTCGTTGATCTCCCGAAATGTCGAAAATTGATAAAAATTACTAGGTGTTATCTGTGGGCTGAAAGTGGAATTTCGAGTCAGCATTGACATCCTTCTCAGGTGCTTTGTGAGCACTCTGTTTGGGTGTTCGTCGAACGGCTAAACTTGCTACCCTCGATATGGGAATCGGTCCCAAGTCCGGACTCCGAACTGTGCCACCGTGATAGTGAGAAACGTGTTTTCCGTAACAATCTGGATCTCGCTACAATGATCGGAAGAAGTAGTATAAGATCTGGCACTTTCTACGGGTCACAAATTAAAATTGAAGTAGGCCATTGTGCAACAATTGCTCACAGAAGAAAACGGAACCGTGAGCTCCGTGAATCACGTTCACGTTCAACAAAGCACAAGAGTCTTGATTGAATTGACAATCATATAGTAATGCCGCGTCGGATAATGGAACGCGTATACCATGAGGCGCACAATGGACAAAACAGGAAGGTGAACCAAGTGTGGATAAGCGCTGATTCGACGCTTTCCTCCACCGTGACGTCCCTTGCAACACGCAACATCCTTTGAAGTTGAGACTACCATTGTCCTCACAGTTTAGGAAGGTGATCGAGTATTCGAGTCACTGCTTAGACCACTACTCTAACGCTATGACATGATCTCTAGCCCTTCGGGTATACCCACACTCTTGACCACCCTTGACCACCGTCCTTGACCACTCCGTCCCGAATACTATAAAACGCACATTGGCTGGGCATTTTCCGTACGTGATTCCTCTCATCCCACCGCTGAACATGAAGGCTCACTTCTACAGGAAGGCCGGTAAGACCTCACCGTTCAGTCGCAAGCCGATTAACAAGTCCCACGACCGCGGGCCACCACGAAACTCGAAGCCCTCAGCCCGAGTTGACCGGGGCAAGATGATGGACAGTGCCAAGGACTGCACTATCACAATACCTCTGTCCAAATTTCTCAAGAAGCTCATTCCGTCTGACCTCCATGGCTTCGATGAGACGTTCTCGCCGGACGTCGTCGAGCAGACATTCCAGACATTCCAGGCGATAATGCCGGAAGACGAGGAGGACGCCTATCCCTTGGAGAAAGATATATCGTCTGCATGGGTACGCTCCACTTCCTCCAGACGTTGTATCTGAGGTGCTGACTGGCTTGACCACAGGCCCGCTTGGACAAGGAGCACAGTCTCTGCCCGGGATTCCTGATGCATATCTCGGAGGACACACCGGAGGAGGGCGACCCCACCAAATCTAAGGTCGACGCGAGTTTCATACCTGAAGAAGACTCTAGCTTCGTTATGCCCAAGGTCCCCAACTGGGCCTTTCAGCGCTATACGATCGAGTTCAAGCGCGGGGGAACGAAGTATGATCCGTTTGACGACAAGAATCCCTTGCAACCAGAGTCTGAGGCAGACGATCGGCGCCACGTCAGAGGTCAACTTTTTTCATATGCCGACCTCATCTTCAAGTATCAACATCGTACGGCGCATTTCATGCTCCTCGTCAACGGTTTTATGTTCCGGATCATGCGCTGGGATAGATCTGGGGTCATTGTTTCCGAGGCGACCGAGTACGCCGCGACGATTGAACATACCCGCGGTCTTCTCCAACTCCTCTATGGCCTATCGAGAATGGACCCCGTTCAAGCTGGCCTCGATCCCACTGCCACGCGGCTTTCACCAGGATCTTGCGGGTGGCTACGGATGCTCTCTTTATCCTTCAACAACGTCCTCGACCTTAAAGCGGATAAGCTTGTCCAGGATCATACTTCCAAGGCAGCTATCGAAACGGTATTACGCACTTATCGGGCCGCAACTGTACCAACCTCTCCCCTTTTCGCCTCAGGGGAGCTCCCTACAGACCCTCGGCAACTCTTTGCACATCCTTCATCGTCGAGCAACACAGCTAAAAACAGCTCGCACAGCATGCGTTCTCCGTGTCCTCCCACGTTCACATACATTCGCGAGCTGTTCAAGGAATCACTCGACAGCAAGGTCGGCTACGTGCTCACCGTCAAAAAGCGAGACTACCTCGTCGGTTCCGCCATCTACGCAGCGATGGGCCCCATAGGTCGTGGCACGCGAGGCTATGTCGCGCTGGAGTGGGACTCGCAGCGTTTCGTCTTTCTCAAGGATACTTGGAGGCCGCATTACGTCGGCGTCGGCATCGAGGGAGAAACGCTCAGGATCCTCAATGACGCACACACCCCGTGTGTCCCAACACTTGTCTGCCATGAAGACCTCGAGAAGCAAGTGACACTGACGTCTCAGCACTCTCCGAAGACGAATACCAAGCGCCCCGCTGCTCTTCCAACACGCTCACTTCCTCAAAGACGTGGCTCCCGAAGCACTGCAGCACGACGTTCCAACGCCTCGGGTAGTCAGGCTCCCGCATCAACAACAGCGCCCACCCTTCCAGCGTCTGGCACAAAGCGGAGCCATGGCGAGACCGATGCCGACAGAAAGAAGCAACCGGGGTGGGGCCTACGTCACCTCACTCACTCGCGCATAGTTGTGGCAGAGGTGTGTCTACCTCTGACACAATGTCCTAACAGCAGGACGTTGGTGAGAGTGTTAGGTCACGCAGTTCATGGTGCGTTTGCAGATGTTCTACATTTAGCTTTGCGATGCTGATATTACCGCCGGTAGCCCACGAACAGGCGTTCGAAGTGGCGCACACCTTGCACCGCGACGTTAGTGCAGGAAACATCCTCATTCTCCCGGACATCATCTTCCTCGGAGATATCGAAGAAAGTTACGCAGTTGGTTTAAAAGGCCTTTTGAGTGACTGGGAACTCGCGAAGATCTCCCCGGAGACGGAAGAAGCTCTTTTCGCTAGCCAGCCGGAACGAACGGTGTGTTTCACACTCTTATTTGTGATCATTGGTGACTGATTCGGATTACCCACACGTAGGGCACATGGCAGTACATGTCTGTTCCATGCCTTATGGATCCCGAGAAGCCGGTAGAGGTCCCCGATGAGCTAGAAGCCTTCTTCAACGTTCTCATATACGATGGAGTCCGCTTCATGCAGCATAATCTCAGCGTGATTGAAGTACATAGCTTCTTCCGCAACTATTTCGATGGAAGTCAGATCACTGAAAAGGGCGAGGTCTGCGGCCCGGTGAAATGGAGCTCCATTTATACTGCAACGCTAGGAGTCGCACCCAACGTTCTCCGCTTTGGCGCCGATGGCCACCACGTGCTCAACGATCTCATTGCCAAGATGCTGAGCCTATTCCAAGCTCGTCTAAAGGTCTACCAATGGAACACGCAGAAGCCTCTTCCAGCCCAGAAGAAGCTCCGACTTGAGCCTGAGAACCAACCGCTTGAGTCACTTGAGGACTTGATACAACGGCAAGTGGAAGGACGAATGGACACGGATATCCGCCGCAAACCCGAAGAAACTTCAACTGCGACGGTCCTCGAGAAGCCCTCGGCCGATCTCAGTGAACCAGACACGGTCACAATCGCAAAGGCTGCACAGCTCCGAAGTCACAAATGCTTCCGCGATCTCATCGCCGATCACCTCGATCTGCCAGGTTGGCCCAGGAACGACCGCTCATCGGTTGACCAAATGGACGGCTACAACCCTGAGACGTTCTTGGAGACGATGGAGAAGGCGGCTAAATCGATGGAACAGGCTGCTAGACGGCACTATGCATCAGGATAGGGCACCGTGAGCCTCCCGAAGGGAGACCCCCGTATCTGTCTGACAAAGTCGCTCGTGTACGGTGTAAGGGATGTCATCCACGTTCGCTAGCATATCTTGGATTCTTCGTGTCGATTGTTCTTCCTCTAGCTACTACCCTCGTCTATCCACCTGACAACCTGTACATCACATTTTCATGGCTCGAAGATCATGAAAATTCTGTTGCTGTTGCCAGTGTTTGAATTGGATACATCACGTTCTGACGAAAAGATGCATGGTTTGGCCTAGTCGAGCATACGCAAATACTGCGCTTTTTCGTCGTATCCACTGTCACAGCCGCCGACGGCAGTGACTCACAGTACTCCGAGTCGTGCAACGCTTGTAAGTAAGCGCCGAGTATAAAAAGAGACTAGCGAGTTAGCCGAACCTCTTTAGCAACTACTTGTGTTCCCCCCGCGAGAGTCCTTTCTGAGGCGTTGAGGATTTAAACGGGTAGAGCTATTGTGTTACAATTGCACATGGAAAACATGGAGCCGTCCTCGGTGACGTGCGCAATGCACCAATAATGCTTGCTACTGAGTCCTGACAAGAGGAGTCATGGCGCACTACATAGCGCGACTCGCGAGACGCGCAGTGGACCATAAAAGGAAGGTGAACCAGGGTCGCCCACGCAGACAAGCGCTTGTCCAACGCTTTGCCTCACCACATCCTCTACGGTCGACAACCAGCCGCCTTTCAAGTTAGCACCACCATTGTCCTCACAACTTAGGAAGGTGACCGGATTATTTCTTCATTATAGGTGCCTTTAATCTAACGCTGCGGCTTGCCCTCTAGCATCCGGGCGTACGACCGTGCCGACGCCTCTTGACCACTATCCCTAACCACTCCCCCCCGAACAATATACAGCTCCCTCGGCCAGATATCTTCTGTAAGCCTCTTCTCCCTTACTAAGTCTCACGACATGCGTCCTCACTACTACCGCAAGGTCGGTAAGACCTTGCCACTCTGTCGCAAGCCGAAATCGAAGTCCCACAACCGGCGCGGGCCGTCACGAAACCCTAAGCCATCCGCCCGTTTCGATCTCAAGAAGATGGTGGACGACGCCGAGGACTGCACTCTCTTGTGCACTTTGTCTAGGTTCATCCGAAATCTCGTCTCGTACGATCTCCAAGGATTCGAGGAGAAATTCCCGCCAGACGTCATCGCCAAGATATCCCAGACATTTCGAGAAGCGTTGACAGTGGGTGAGGGCAATGCTATGAGTGGCCTTACTGGATTTTATTATACAATACTGCTCGTCTCACAGGGATCCATGGGGTTTCGTCGGGATTCGTTGAGGTTCATGGTGATTCACGAGGAACATGTGGCTAAGGACAAACATTGTGGCGTTTCCCCGTGAATCCTTGGGAAACACCGCGAAACACATCAGTTCCCATTAAAACACAGATTCGCTCATCAAATCGCCACCGAGATGGAATTCCGCTTACCACAATATTTCCCGATGATTCCCAGCGAATCCCAACACCAGTCGAATTACCACATCCCAGCGTTTCCCAACGTTTCCCAACGCCACCTAACGCCACCAATGATTCTCACCCGAGCCTCAGCGCTCAGCGCTGAAGCGCTTATTTTCCTTTGGGGGAACGGCTGAATCAGCGACGCAATGAGTCACCAGGAAAGCTTGGTCATACTCCCAATTAGAGACGGGTCTCCTCGGTCGATCTTTCTCGGCCCTCTCCACCTGTGAGCCGCAGCCCTCGCAAATGGAATGCCCGTCTCTATCGAAGCCTCACTACTTCCACCATCGTTTTCGTGACGCACTAATCTTGCTCGTACATCCCCGCCTCGCGCCCACGTTCGTGCTCCCTCCTTGTCCCACCCCCACGCCATGTGTATGTGCTCGTTCGTAGCCAAGGAATGCATTGCTCTATTGGAGTATTTTGCACAGGCTTGCGCACGACTTAGCGATCAGACATACGCAGCATCTTAGTGAACCTAATATGCTCGTGGGACTGCTACAAGTTGCGCTGGGGGTCTACCCACTTTTCGGAACGCTACCTGCCCTCTTCCGGTCCTCGGGCCCCCTTTTCTCTTTCGTGCGCTATCATTTCAGCGCTGACTAGTATGTACCCCCTATAATCTCTAGAGAGCAGTCGAGTCGAATGGCTAATCCTTCTATGACAGACACTGGTCGCATCGTAGATGTCCTCGTTGCAGCCTCCGGATCCAAGTTAAACGTCCTCGTCCACAACCATCCCATTCGTCCTTCGCCCAGCAAGTATCCAACAATAGGTAATATCCGCCGCGTTCTAACATGCACTTGACTGCAGTGCTCACTCGTGAGACATGTTCACACTTGGTACTTGGAGAATACTAGTAGTGCCCACAACACATACCCTTGCTGAACGATGGACGAGGTCGATCACCCAACCAAGGTGTGTCCGCGTTCATCCTGTGACACCAAATCACGCTTATAACACGTGCCCACTGGCACTATCTCGCAGACGGTCTCACCGTACCAGCCCAAGGAAGTCACCGACATCATCATTTCCTTCCTCCACACTAGGCGCTCCAATTGGTGCTACAAGCCATTGTGCAGTAGCGCCCTTGTCTGCGACTGGCTACCTGCCAGCCGTCACCATCTCCTCATAGATGTCTGGCTCGATTCCAATCGACAATACAATCTATTCGCCTCCAATCTTGTTCGATCCCCGCTTGCGTTTTCCTGGCTTCTACCTACCCGTTGAATCAACCTTTTTACCTCATACCTCAGCAGGTTAGCAGCCCATGGGAAGGGTGTGCACATTACTACAAGGCTCTTTATCCACGAGCTCAGGGGGAGACCCTCCAACCTGGAAGAGCTCGCGCTTCACAATCTGAACTAGTGCGCCAGGGAGAGCTCCGTCTCACCTCATATGCTCAGGTTCCTCAGCACGTTCGCTTCCGTTCGGAGCCTCTTTCTCAACAGCGTCCGGTTTCCGTCGTCTGGGACAATGCGCTGCACCGTCACCGCGTTACCTTCTTTGATCAACCCCGCGGTGGAAAAAGTAACGTGGCCAATCTCCCGTGGTATTCGACCGCTTCGAGGCACGCGAAAATACGAGTTTCTGAGAAAAGTCGGTCAGTTTAGACTTAGTGACCTAGACTTTCCCTTGGAGGAAGAAATGCTCGAATGGCTCTCAGTTACCTCCCTAGGGACCTCGCTTGTGCGCCTCCAGATAGACTCAAACACTCCCATAAAGGGTTCTGAACTCTGGGAATATGCTGGCCCCTCCGTGGCTCTACTTGTATCGCACCTTTGGACAGACAAAGGGGAGTTCCTGGATGATATAGTACGTTACACTATTGTGCAATCCAGAGCCAATTGGACTGCATTGAACAACGGTTTATGCATAGAGTTTGTTGGGTCCCTCTGCCACTTCACCCAGCTTCAGTTTTTACGCCTCGAGGCATATCCTGAGAATGAAATGTTCGACCCTTGGGGGTTCATATCAAACTTCCTTTTAATTGCATCACCAAACCCGAGCCTCAAGGGTTTATTTTGTCAAGCACTGCGATTGGATCATTGTGATATCTCAACAAGGCGCCGACCCGGCGATTGAATGCGTGCTCAGGAACGCAGAGGCCCTCGAATTGGTGCTCTACGATTCCTTTAAAAACCTCCTTACGCTGAACCTGAAATTTAACCTTTGTTTTCGGTCTGATTGCTCTGCGTGCTTTCCTACCCAACCCTCTGAGTAGCCCGTCGAGGAGGCGGTGTGGAAGAAGCTCTCCAAGCCAACATTACCGTTTCTGTACACCATTCGTTTGGGTAAGCTCTTTTTGTCCTTCAGTTTGACCTCTCGGTCTATTGACACTGTATATAGCTCCCCTTCCCCTTCTCTTTCTCGCCCCGTCTGATGGAACAAAGTCCTCAAATAGACGGGGGGCACGAATGCGCTGCCCAGCCCAACTAGTGCGCGCGGACGCGGCGGGGCCATCAGCAAAGTGTCACGCGGCTTGCCGGGGGCTTGCGCGCCAAGCCCGGGGCTTATTGCGCAAGCCCGGGGCTTATTTGGGCTTTGGGCTTATTGGGCTTGCTCGGGGCTTGCCTAGGGCTTGCCAATGCGTGGGCTTGCTGAGGGCATGGTATGGTGCTTGTTTCGGGCTTGGGCACGCACTTGTAAAAGCTGTGTAACAAACATGTAATACAATATACAATATATATTCTACTACAATCTATAAACCTAGGACGCGGGGAACGGAGGGTCGCAGGCCACATCGACGTCGACGACAATATGGTCGACTCGGGAGTATCAGGCGTATCGGAGGTGTGGGGCGACGGCGAGACCGAGAACGGCAGGGCGCCGGCGTGTACGGGCACCGGGGCTGGTGCGGGCTTCAGCGGTGACGTGGACGGGGGCTGCTGGGTCTTGCTGGCAAAGGCGGCGCGCTGCGGGCGCGCCGTCGTTCGTCAGCGCGTGAT
>FTLJ01000564.1:0-18512 GCA_900155495.1 Porogramme epimiltina
TATTCTATGTGTGATAGGTGTGCTTCCGAAACGGCGCTGGGGGCGTAAGATGCTCCCGGCTCAAGATGCCTTCCCGAGGTACGGTCGACTGCGCGAGCCGCGAGGCTCGGTGCGGTCGTGCCTGGCGCGGGCCTCTTCGTGGCCCTCGGGACTAGTACCCGCCTTCGAGGCGGGGAAGCTAACGCGCGCCGAAAGGTTTCGTTCCTTGTATTCGTGTACCAAGTCCTATCGTTGTTTCTGCTTTCCTGTATGTATTCGGAGCGTTGGATGACAATAATGTGCGTATGCGGACAATTTGCTGAACACTTGCGACGTGTCAGAGTCGTTTGTGCGCGCTACAGGGGCTCGGTTGCGAGCCCTCTTTGAACGTGTCGTTTTTCCTTCCCCCCAGTGGGTGCAGTTGGGTAGGAATGTGGAATGGGTCATCAGAGATAGAAAGGAGTACATACTAGGGCGAACAACGAACCTGGTGAGGGGCCCGGGTCTCCCCGGCACCCCTGGAGCCGGAGACGCCCACAGCCGATCTCGCATCCTGAGTCCTGACTACCATCATCCTACTTCTTATTCCTCACTTCTTTCTTGTTTCATACAGTATCATAGCCTACATAAAGGATATGCGCGCCATGACATGCTCTACCGCCAAAAAGATGTGATCTGTCACCGTGTATACGAAGGGATCTCCGCCACTAGCACCCGCTCAAGCGGCGTGCGGACAGTCGTCTATGATGGCTTCGAGAAAGAGGAGATCAGTGTCGAAAGCGGCGCTCAAGACTGCAACGAAACGGTCGTGCAAGGCGACCGACGTCTCGGCCGAGATGGCTGCCCGTGAAGCAGAAGAAACTGAGAGGGCTGGACAAATGGTGAGTACGCCCGTCCTCGATTTGTGGTCCAACTCATGTACATATTGAATGCTCACCTTCCAGCGTCGAGAATGCGCGGCAGTCGTTGTAAAGTACCCTCCTCTCAAAACCCTTACTGCCTATGATATTCCCCAGTCTGGCAAAGAAGTGCCTCATCGCCTCTACGGTTGGCCCATCGCCGAAGACCACATGCTTGACTACGCCCGTCGTCATCGTCTGGTATTCAAAGTAATCCCGTACTTTCGAAGGATCTTCGGGGACAACGACCATTTCAACTACGGCGGCGTCACTGACGATCAATTCGCGGACGAGGAACTACTCCATCATCTCCGTAGAATGTCACTTTTTGACGTGAAACTGCACTTTTGCCATCAGGCTGGCTCGAAGGGTCTGCGAGTAGGGGTGCCAAAATTGCAAGAGTGGAAACGGATGCTTGTCGTATGGTCAACGGATGATTATGAAAAGGTGTATAACTGGTATGATGATTGGGCGAAGACGGAGAAGTTTATCGACGACGCGCTGAACGAGTGCCTCTCGGAAGGCTGCAAGCGCCGAACATCGTTAGCATGGTGGTCATGCGAAAACAGACTGGCGAGTGGAGCATTTGTTCGTTTTGAGCGCGGCTGACTATTCATTAGTCCGATTAATTGGGATACCCTTGTTGTACGGTGTAATTGTGTGTATTGATACTCTTGTGCTTGTATATAATAACGTTTCCGTGATATCTGCCCTTCCTCTGTCCCAGGATGTACTGAGTGTCTGGGGCCCGAGACTCGAGAGTGTCGGCCCAAACTGCTGAGATCTTCTGAGCGTAAGTCCCAACATGACTTCGTCACGCCAACACACACGGGGTTGCGGTAGCACTTCTTCAAATGCCGCGGAGATTCCATTTTGAGGTGGCATGGTTGCTATTGTCTCGTACTATACTGTCGTCGTTGGAGGACAGTGAAGCTTTAAAGCCTCCGAGCAGCCGCCAGGGGCAGTGGGGGCGGCGGGGCACGCGCGGCCCTGGAGCCGGGCCGCCTACCAGTGGCCATGGTGACGCGGCGTCTAAATCCGCGGCGCCACGTGATCTTGGCCCTGTAATGACTCGGATAGCACAAGTCGAACGTCGTACGTTGACTTCAGACTTGCAACTTAGTAGATTAGCAGGTGCCTCCATCCGTCTTGCAGAGAGGTGCCGACTCTGCATGAAGAAGAGACATGCATTATTGCTCATGACGGGTAAGAGAGTCCTGCAATAGTAGGATTTGTACTTAGCTCAGGTAGTGTAGCACTGTTTATAGTTGCCTTTGTGCTCGTCGTCATAGTACTAAGTGACTTATTTAATCGAGCTCTGCATAAAGTTCCTATCCCCCCTCTCCCTCTCATTTCTTCACCCCGCTGTCTTCCGTCTTTACAGCGTTCTCCGCCTATTTGGGGCGTTCTACGCCCGCCAGTAGTATTCGAAGGCCAATTTTGGGCAGTCACGGTAAGAAGAGATCGCCTCTGCAGTCATGTCATGTGTGGATAAACGTATGTTAGACAATCAGCCCTTTCGAGATTGACCATTGAAGACAGTACGTCCTGTGTTCGCTTCGCAACCTACTTTTCCACCTAACCAGAAATGAAATTCAGCGACGGTTTAGTGTCTCGGCGATAACGCTCCCAGTCTCATATCCGGTGAAGCTATATGATGTCTTGTGAGTTGCAGCTTCTTGACATTGAGCACGTCACTGACTTATACACGTCCGAAGAGGAATCGGGGGTTGCGCCAAGTCTCCCCCAACATCCTTCAACCCGGAGGGCGCTGTCATCGTGGACTCTACTGTTTTCGCTAACGATGAAGGTGAGTTTGATTATATCTACTCTACTAGTAGGACGCTTCTATGAGACTCCCAGAGGATACGATCTTGAAGTCGCTTGGATGCCATGATACACAGGTGAGCTCATCCTCTCAGCCGCGCGCCACTTTCCCTGAGACTCCGTATTACCATTAACAGAAAGTACAACATTCTAATACAAACAGGACCGAGAACTCATTCGTTTCGAACGCGGAGGCCAGCCAGTAGTCCAGGAGATCTAGAGCACATAACGAAGGGAGGATCCCAGATGGAGACCGAAGTAGCATGTGAAGGAGTTGCGGGTCAGTTGCCGGCGCCGCTCTAGGTACGTCGGTGCTTTGCGTGAACGCGAGACTCTTGGTAGTTTCGCTGCACCCTGCCTGCAGTGTCAACTATGTTCATTCACTGCGCATTGTTTTGGTGCACAGGCTGGTGAGCGGTCCCCTGTGGGTCTACAGACACTGGTTGTGAGCGCGATGAGATGGTAAAACAGGTAGGCATGCGAGCTCACGGGGGTTGGTGGTTCCTGCTTCGCGAAATGTATTAGCTATAAGCGTATAATATAGATCGGCCATGTGTACTTACCCACCGCGTAAAGGGCTGGGGGTGGGTCGCCACCCAATGCCGCAGCTAGATACAACGTACGTAAGTAAAAGACTGAAAGCCGAACTAAGAGTGCTCACCAAGTGATGGCGGGGACTGTGCTCCTCTCTCGAGGGCCATTTTAAGAAGGATGTCAGGTCCTATGTGTACTAGAGGAGTCTTAGCGTAGTATTTAAGTTGAGATGGGATAGGAAGACGTACATGGGGACGTATACGTAGTCCCCGAAGCGCTGCCTTGAAAGTTGTGTGAATGTGATTGCCGAGCCGACGAAGTTCGGAGAGGTACTCACTGTTTTCAGAACCCATTCCGTTCATGGTGTCTTTCACGTATGAAGAGGTACATCCGCGCAATGCTGGAGGGGATGCATGATATACTCTAGGCCAGAGTACTACTCGCTTTGTCCAGACGGGAATCATCCCGGTTCTCAACTGTGGTAGGGAGCGCATTGGCTGCGGGTGAATCTGCGGGCCACGTCCACGCGAGAACAGATCTTCCGCGCTGTGGCTGGCCAAAGAGTGTCACTGGAAGCGTACCACAAACCCGCAGCCTCACGGGGGTCTACACCTTCTGTGCATCATGCGGGGGTACCGGAGAACACCTAGGCAAACTGAAGCCTCTATACTTCGACGTCGTCTTATAAGATTGTGTGCACCTATGAACTTCCTAGTCAGAGGGATAAGGCTAGGAGACGGAGAGTTCGCGATCGTGCTCCAGGCAAATCGTCAGCATATGCCCTGCGCGATTGCCATTGTGTCGATGTTCACTTATCTCATGGGAGGACCTTCCGACTAGTAGCCTAGAAAAGACCACACAGGAGTGCCTTCTAGAGCCTTCTAAGTGAAGAGATCTGTCTAGGACGCGTCATCATCTTGACACGAGAGCGCCCGGTCGGGAGAGACGGCAGAGAAAGGGGTGCAGGACCGGCGGCGCCGTCGGCCACGCGGCGAGACACGGCAAGAGGCCCCCGCCTTCCGCAAACACCTACAAATCGTGTTTAGATCCAAATATACATAATTTTCTACTTAGTATTAAAGGGGATATCGAGGGGAAACATGGTAAAGACAAGGGATTCCTCATTCATACCTATATATGACGAAGTGCCGTTTTAGGTACAAGAGTCTTGCGGGGGTCAGGAACAGGGCAGAACATGTGCATGAGCGACTTGGCACCCTAAACAGCTTTAAATACTCTTATAAAATCATGCAAATCCCAAGGAGTAGTAACAAATAGCGTATCTGCTGATGGGACGGGGGCCTAGGTGCGGCATTGGCGTTCAGTAGGATGACGTCATAGCCAACATTAGGTCGGGCGCTTATGTATTATGTCTCAACTTTCTTTGGAACTAACGCGTTCAAACGTTCAACTTCAGGCCCTCGCTCGACTGAAATTTGAAAGAGCTTCGTACAGTGCCAAGCGCAGTAAAATAACAAGGTGTGATCAAAGAGTCAAACATCCGGGGGCATTCATACTATCAAACTCTGGCAGCAATTCCAACAACACGACGCCTTCGTGATATTGAAGCGCGCTTCAGTTTCTCCTTTCACGTACATATGGACTATCCTACAATGCAAGTGCAAGTTTCTACCTGGGGCCCTGGAAGAATCTGGTCCGCCCCGCGGACGCGTCCTGCTCTATGGCCAGTCTCCAGACTCTTGTACCCAAAACGGCAGTTTACCCCCAAAACGGGTGCGCATATGGATCCCCTTGTCTTTCCCTCACATATTCATGTAAAATACTGCATATACCAAGACATAGACAGAGTTTTTCCGTGTTTACCGACGACGGCCGGCCTCCGGCGTGCAAGCCGTCTCGCCGGCGCCCCCGGCCTTGTACCCCGTTTCCCCCCACGTTCCCCGCCCGGGCGCCCTCCTGTCAACGTGCTGACGAGTCCTCATGACCAATTTGAGTTACGAGAGCTTCGAATAGCAGCAATCTGTGGTCCAGGATAATGTGGTCTCCACTGGGAAGATCTTCCCATGAGATTACGAGCATCGACACAAAGACGATAGTGTGAGGCGTTTGCTGCCAGTTTCCCTCGGTCCTCAGAGACACACAGTCCTCTCCCAGTACCCAGCACTGTTTAATGTAGCTCGAATGTTTACTTTGGGGCCTACAGCAGTCGAAAGTGTCCGTCGTCACATGCGGTCCTCGAGCCGGTGGCGCTCGGGTAACTGGCAATCGTCTCAGCCATAGGAGGACAGCCCCGAGCTTCGGACGCCTCGACAAGGATGGAATGTGGTCATTCAGGGTGAGTGAAGCGAGAGCTTTGGCCTCCAAGAAACGATCTGATTGGACGGATAGTGCCTTTACTCTGAGTGTGATACGCCAGTGGCCTCATCGCCGAACATGGCTCGCTGGCCTCAGTGTATACGAGTGCGGGGCCACGGAGAGGTAGCCAAATCGAAGGGAAGTTAAGCTCAACAAGAGAAGATGGGCAGACTGTTGGACAACTATAAATTGCGAAGTGCAGTACGGAAACATTCTTCTCCTCACTTACACTCTCTGCACAACCTAACACATTATCGAGACATGAACCACTGTGAGTAAGATTTCACCTCTATTACACTACCGAGCATACAGGCGCCCTCCTCCTGTGACACCGCTGATTGAAATATCCATCCAGTAACGTTTCTCGAAGATACTCGGCCCTCGACCCTGGAGAGTGGGGCCAAATCTCCTTCTTCGCTCTGTGAGACTCGGTCTATTCTCCACGACAACTGAATGTAAGCTGACACGTGTATAGCTGGAGCTCTTGGAGGCGATCCGCCTCCAACTCTGCGCGCTCCTGGTATGTACATCTGGTGTTTGGACATGACGGGAGTGGGCTCATATCAAACGCGCCACCACAGACGAACAGACAATTCAAGGCGAGTCCTTCAACCAAACAATCCCTAGCTAATTCTCATGCTCCCTCCGCGCAGATTTCCTGGAGAGGGATAGGCTTCGGAGACTTCTGGAAGAAGTCGAGCACGATGAAGAAGCTCTGGGCCCTCTCAATGAGCCCTATGCTTGACTACAGACTCCTATACTATGGCGTTGTTGACCGTTAAACCTCTTGCTTGTTCCTTCCAATTTGTATCAAGATACTATCTTTCTTGCTCACGTCGGGCTCCCAACGCGAAAGTGGTCCACGTACCGCTGTTGTCGTCCCACGAGCGCTCCCGCCTCCGAAACTGAGCCCATTTGAGAACTTCAGCTGGCACGTCTCCCGTTCATGAACTTCGCGTCCTCATAACACCGGACCTGACTGGTCCAACGTCAGCGTTGACGTCTGGGTCGGCATACTCGCTCTCGTTCACGCACCGTAGGTGTTAAACTGGGAGTGGAAAGAGCACCAGCTCTCACGAGGGCTGCGGGAGGTTCTTGAGGGGAGATTCGGAAGAAGCACGGCGTGGGGCACTACACGGAAGCATTCAGCAGGAGCTGGGGACACAGTTTCAGCGGTTCTTGGCATACCTAGTTTCGCGAATGCCCCGGACGATGGCATACATGGTAGGTAGGCGTTTTTGTAGACTTTGGAGGGTAGAGAAGGCTGCGCGACTGTACGTCTTCCCTTTGAACTTCAAGTCGTCAAAAGTATCTGTGAGCCGGCCATTCGTGAGCCCAAGCAAACGATGACGGAGCGCAAAGAGAAGCAGAGTGGATGGTAGCAGCGTCACGAGGATAAACTTGGAGATTTCAGCAAGGTGCTGAATGCCTGCAGGCCTCTTCAAGCCGGCGAGAGGGCTTGTTATGACGACAAACTGTATAAGGGCATCTATATGGGGAACAACGACAGACAGTAAGTGAAGCGAAGACTTTGACGCTATTACTAGGCTAAGAAAGCTCACCGGTAGCAGCATTACTCTCTATGATTTGTTTGAGAGTGATTAGTGAATAGCCAAAGTCGCGTAACGCTTGTGTACATGACAAGAGGCTCCATATCCTCCGTGCTCCAGGTGTTCTCACTTATGACGCCCTGCCATGACTAAGATAGCTTGAATTTTCACAAGGAGAGAACGGTTGCGTGCGGGTTTTATGCATAACACACAGGTCAGAATGGGGCAGCGTGATATAGACCCAGACGGTCGAAGCACTTAGCACTTACTAGCAGTAGATCATATGGCACGCACGAGTCGCGACGAGCCGGAGACGCCCGAACGTTTCCTCGGAGTGGCGCTCTTATATCACGTGATGCATTCCCTTTCGGGAACTCTTTTTCCTCTACGCTCCGGGCTGTTCCGAGCTTGCTCCGCTGCAACTCATCCGCTCCTCGCCAATGGACCAAACGCGCTGCGCCTGTATCTGAGGCTACACAGAGCTTTACACCATGAAACCCGGATCCGGCCCGCCCTAATCACGTTCCCTGCGGGGGCAGTTCAAGTGGGCTAGAGTTGATGTTCAGTGAAACGCCGCTACACCCCTGGAACCGCCATCAAACTGGTGCACGCCGAGCATCCATCTCTGTACGTCGACTGCCCATAAGCATGCTGGGATGTGTTGTGACTCCATAGAAACCCTCTTGCTTGCGTGTTCTAATCAGTCTCACACGTGTGACGTCGAAATCATACGGAGCTATATAGTAGCAAGCTCTCGGGAGGAGTGTAGGGCTTGACGGTGAGGTGAGTCCCTCCGTCCACTCGCTTACTTATTTCCACCACCTCTAATAAATGACTTCAGATCCTTCGCTTGTTCACATGTGAGAGGAAGTGATACGTGTACGATATCAGTTCCACCTACATCGTACAACCAGTGAGTAGGCCTTAATTCGCTCAATCCATCATCATTCCGTCTTTGTCGAATACGAGTACTGCTCGCGATACTCTTCGCCTAGCGTTTCCCACCAAAGAGTACACCGAAGGGAGCGCGTGCAATGTATTGCACCATGACCGGCGACCACGTTGGTCTATTTCACATCTTCCCTGTCACCCAGGGGATCGTGTCTGCGGTCTCTACCTAGAACTCTCGCGATTCACAGTCGGGTACACCTTCCCGCATATACATCTAGTCGTTGGCGGAGGTTGGACGGATGCATGAGGAGCGCTCAGTTACGGCACGTGCGGACCAAAATCTAAGATACCGAGGCGCCGGTGGTATCCTGACCACCATCATCCCGTTCGTCTTCACCCAATTCACCCGCCTTTTTCCCGCTCAATATCACGATAATTCAGGTCAAACAACTAGAATGCCCGTTGCGACACGCTCTACCACCAGAAAGACGCGCTCTGCCGCCGTGTGCGCGAAGCCACCCCCACCGGAAGGAGCAGCGCAGGGCACGTCCAAGCCGTCTTCTAAGACAATGTCGAAGCCATCCTCTAGCAAGAGGAAGTCCTCGAAGTCGATATCAAAAGTGGCACCCAAGGCGGCGACGAAGCGGTCGCCCAAGGCTGCCGAGGCCGAGCTGGCTGCCTGTAAAGCAGAAGAGGCTGAGAGGATCAAACAAGTGGTGAGAACGCTCGTTCTTGGATCGTCTTCTAGCTCATATATCCATCGAATACTTCTCTCTCAGCGTCGGGAATGGGCAGCGGTTGTTGCGAAAAATCCTCCTCTCAAAACTCTCACGCCCGACGACCTTCCTCAGCCCGGCAAGGAAGTGCCTCACCGCCTCTACGGCTGGCCATTCTCTGAAGACTACATGCTCGATTACGCGCGTCGCCATCGGCTCGTCTTCCATGTCATCCCGTACTATCGGAAAGTCTTCGGGGACGTCGACTACTTCAATTACGGCGACATCACCGACGACCATCTCGCGGACGAGCAGCTCTTTCATCACCTCCGTAGAACGGCGTTATTAAACGTCATCTCCCACTTTCACCGTGAGGGTGGAGCATTTGATCTGAAGATCGACCTACCTTTGTCTCAGGAGTGGCGGCGTATACTTGTCGTCTGGTCAACGAAAGACTATGAGGAGATGTATAATGGATACAAGTGGTACGGGGATTGGCCGAAGGTGGAGAAGTTTATCGATGATGCGCTGAACGAATGTCTTCCGGAGGGTTGCGAGCGCCGGACATCGTTGGCGTGGTGGAAGACGTGTGGAAGCAGGCATGTGAGTCGAGCACTTCTCGTACTATTCGGATGGTGCTGACTATTCACTAGACTGATTAGCGTATCCTTCCAGTACTGTGCCTCTGTGTGATTTGGTCCACCTCTCTGTGATATCCTAGTTTCTATGTCTTAGTTGTTTTTCTTTCAAGGAATTTCAGAGCGAGCACGGTAGAGAAATTGTATAACAATCTTGGAGAACGCTTAAAATAATAACCTTTTTTCGGCGACATTCCAGTGTCAGCCGCCTCTCGGTATCGTGTTGAGGTGGATATGCACGCCAGGGCGCCAGTGATAGACTCCAACTCAATCGACGGGAACGAGAACCCCGAGGTCCGTTCCATTGTTTGAGAAGAGGAGCCATGCCGCACCTCCTCATGCTATCTCAATGGGTGTCACTGTTTGGGAATGCTCTTCTCCACATTACCAAGGGCTATTTTCAAGAAGATACTAGCTCTCAAGTGTACTGGACAGTTTCCCGGGATCAGTCTCTCCGCCCATCTCCTTCCCAGCTACTGATATGCGAACGCCTCCCGTAAGCCATCATAGTCGCCTGCCGTGTAGACTACATATACCTACCATTGAGCTTGGCCCTCACAGGCAATAGACGAGTTTTGAAAAAAAAAAGAGTACGGGAAGATCTAGGATGTTAATGTTGCATGAGAATTGATATGGTATAAGATGGCATACTCTGAGGGACGTAGTCCCAGAAGTGTTGTCTTAAAGCTTTGTGCGTATTATTGCTGAACCTATGAAATGAAGTGTCAGGTATACTGCGATGAAGCGCCCATAGCCAGTCCCTCTTGAACCCTGACCACCATTACCCAATCCGCCTTCACACCTTCCGTCCTCCTCTTTCTTGCAAGACATAACGTATAAGCCTCCTCATTGCCATGCCTGTAGCAACTCGCTCTAATACTAGAAAGATGCGGTCCTTGACGGTGTACGCGAAGCCATCACCACCAGAGGCGGCAGCGCATGGAAGGTCCAAGCCATCCTCTAGGATGACATCAAAGCCAACTTCGATAGGGAAGCGTACGAAGACGGTTCCGAAGGCTATTCCTAGAGCAGCGATAAAGCGGTCATGCAAAGTTGCGAATGTCGAGGTTGCGGTGGCTGCTCCAGAAGCAGGAGAGGTCGAGAGGGCCGAACGAATGGTGAGTATGATGTATCTCCTTAATCTCACTGCTCCTCATACTTTATACGGAACGCTTTGTAGCGTCTGGAGTGGGACGCGATCGTAAGAAAACGTCCGCCCCTGAAGACCCTGACTGGCGATGACCTTCCTCGACCCGGAAAGCACGTACCACATCGCCTCTACGGCTGGCCCATCACCGAAGACTACATGTTGGACTATGCGCGTCGGCACCGCCTAGTCTTTGAAGTCAGCTCCCACCACCGTCCCAGATTTGGAGGCAAAACAGAGTTCAACTACGGCGACCTCACCGACTCGGACCTAATGGACGAAGACCTCGCCCTCAGCGTCCGTCGTTGCGTGATATTCAACGTTATAATTCACATCATTCGGAAAGTCGGCGCAACAGGCTTGAAGTTCGAGCGTCCCGTGTCGAGAAAGTGGGATTGGATGCTCGTCTTGTGGTCTACACGGGACTACGAGCAGAGATATGCCGCGTACCAAGCGCGGGGAAGTTGGGAGAGAGTCAAAACATTCATCGACAATGCCCTGAACGAATGTCTTCCAGATGGGTGCGATCGTCGTACATCGTTGGAATGGTGGTGGTCGCGTGAGAACAGGCTCGTGAGTTCAGCATCCTACTCCTTTGTCTTATTACTGTGCTAATATTCTTGCAGTCATGAATGGCGACTTGAGTAGAGTGGGCCATTTCTGGCACATTCGATAGATGAGGTGAAGGGCTTATTTATCATGATGGTCGATTCTACAGTGAATGAGGGACTGTCTGGACAAGCGACAAGCAGGCATTCTCCTCAACCCTTTCCAACCACTACTACTCGAACCAGCTGTACCACGAATGAGCAATCCCAACCTTCCTACACTGTCGACTGACCTTCCGCCGCCTCCGTCAAATACTCTTGGAGGCAACATCGCGGTAAGCATGACCCAGGGGCCAGGGCACCTTCGCGCTCAGCCTTCGACCATACGACCCCAATCGAGCCTCGTGCGGCTCCCCACACAACTCCCCGTCCATCCCTCATGCGCGCCAGGGCTGCTATGGTATATGTCGCCTCGCTGCGCTTCAGTACTCCGTCGAGTAGCCTGTAGACACGCTCGTCACACAAAGACCCATTTCTTCCTCATACCTTTCATGCATAGGTACTATCTCCTCGCACAGGCGGCCAGGCCTGCTATCTATCCCCTTCGATCTCGCGCTCTCCTTAGTCTCTTCTTCAATTCTGTTAGTCATGCTTACCATTTCAAGGGTATTTTATGTATGTACGAGAGTATCAGGGTGCCCCGCCCCATCCTCCCCATTCTTCCGCTATACACGCATGCGGGGGCCTACTCCTCTGCATCAACTGTAGCTGCGCCCCCACCACTCTCCCTGGGACCGAGTCTGCATGCCCGCCACGCCCTGGATGCGCCGTAGGATCTTCATGAGCGGCATCGCGCGCCCGTACGGCCTCCGCTCCGGCGCTGCGTACAGTATGGCGAGCAGCACCGTGCGTACGTCCTCCCCATCCGCCGGGGTCATGACGAGCGGGCCCGCGTCTCCGCGTGCGGCGAAACGCGTAACCTTGCGGGCTAAGCTGGGTAAGGGGAGCGCCGCCCACTCGCGCACGGCGTACACCCCGAGGATGGCGCTCGCGCGCGCCATTCACGAGGCCGGCGCGGTATGGCGCTCAGGGGCGCTCCGCGTTGGGGTCGCCCACGGGCATTGCTGCGCCCGCGCCGCGCTCAAGCGTGACGGGCCACGCATGCAACGCAGCCGGACGTTAGATAGACAAGTGCCATGAGGGCGCGCGGTGGTGGCAGGGGAGGGGGAAGCCGGGGAGGGAGGCACCATGCGCATGAGGTTCCATAACAGGAGATTGTCCGCGCGCTGGCAATGGTGCAATGAACATCGTGCAGACTTTCAGTGTCCGTGATCAGAGCTTAGAGAAAAATCTCGTTAGGGAGGCCATAGAACATCTGCAAAGGGGGCGCGCGAGCCCGCATCCGCGCGTACTCGGGCTGCTGCTACAGCCGCCGTCACTGCAGACTCGGTCGCCCCTCGGCTTAGCCGACGTGCTTGAGCTCCACAAACACGCGCGCCTTCTCGAGCTCGAACGCGCGCAGTGCCTCCGCCGCGGCGCGCGGGGCTGAGCTCGCTAGCGTGCGCCCAAGCGGCTGGATCCGGAGCTGCGAGCTGCGCACGCGCCGCTCCCCATGTGTATGCCACCGCTCCTTGCTAACGCTCGGCGCGCCCGCAATCTCTATCGAGCCCTCTCGCGGATCTACATCCACTATCAGAGTACATCTCGCTTGACTTTATGGCTCGGCACAGATGGAAATGGGCCTGAATTTGTCATTCAGGAGATACGCATTTAGGCGTTGGAGAGCACTAGAAAAGCGATCACCGTTCGCGAAAGCTCCGTCAGCTTGTCGAGGGCTGGCGGAATTTTGCGCGGCGGTGCGCGGAGGTGCGCGGCTGCGCGGGGACGTGCGCGGCTTGCGCGGCATACGTGCGCGGCATGCGCGGCATGCGTGCGCGGCGCACAGAGAGTACTGAGAATTCGGGTGCAGCTATGTATAGTAGCTACAAGACTGTACTAGTATTTTTACGAAGCTATATACTACTGTTTTTGAATGCAGATGTAGACACTGTATATGAGACAGGAATGAAATTAGAGTGGGCCCTAAAGGGACTCGAACCCGCGTGTAATCAGCTCTTAGACGCCGTTGGTGGCCTCAGTGAATCTCTCCTATCTGAGTGGAGATAAGATTTTATCCCCTCAAACCAATTTCCTTGAATGAGCACGAGGTATTAGAGTAGCTGAAACAAGTTTGTATCTCTCTAGGATGAACCAGAGTTAGCGGAGAATTCACTCATTGTGAGGTGTACACTGTAGCCTGCTTTGTCGCGCCTTCCTTTTTTAGCATGTTAGCATGTGCGCGGCTCTGCCAGTGCGGTCAACCTCCGACTCACAATAGAATATTAGAATGTCCTCAATTCCTGCTCAATACTCACTTTGACGGCAACATAGCTATAATGGATACACACACACACATCAATTGAAATCGATGCGCTGTATACATGCGCGATAATCACCCACAAAAGAGAGAGATGAGTACAAACTATACTACCATTATTACGTGCTTGACCGTTGATAGAGTTTACACAGGAATAATATATGGATGTCAGAAGCAAATCCACTAATTCTACATGGTGCATGCGCGGCGACCGTGCGCGGTGTGCGCGGCACTCTTATACCACATGCGCGGCATGCGCGGCCGTGCGCGGTATAGTAGAGAGGCTTGCGCGGCATGCGCGGCAGTGCGCGGCAGAGTGTAGCGGCGTGCGCGGCGTGCGCGGCAGAGTGTAGAGGCTTGCGCGGCCGTGCGCGGACGTGCGCGGCTGCGTGCGCACTGCCACACTAGCGCTCATATCACTTGAGGCTAAGAGGGAACCAAAACGAGGAAGTTATTGTGTGTCTCAAGTGCTATGTGCTATATATATAGTACCTCTTTACATCCTTGATTCAAATGAAGCCAACTTTCAAGCGATTCCAACAAGGAGACAAGCCACACTGACTGTGGTACTCCAACCCTGGCTGCACAAGTCATGGCAGAGTTATAGCATGTACGAGTCAAAACCCCGCAAGTAGCATACTTTTAGCGACAGAGGCACACCAAATATGCATCTGAGCATATGTTATATTCATGGGATGCCAAAAGTTGAGGGTACTCGTATACAGGCTTGAAGGTTCAACAAGTTGTGTAAGTACCATATTTAAGAAGGTTCTCCTTCATCTCGTGGCGAACCTAATACTGTTATATGTCCCCTGGTACCTTATAACCACTTGGCTGGGGTGTATGAGACGTACAAGTAGGTGATTCCACGTATACCTCAGAATCCTCTTACTGAATCTGCGCCGGCGCATGCGCTGAAGCGCCCGTCTATGCGCCACAGAGCGCAGCGGCTGTGCATCGACTTGCGCGGACGTGCGCGGCGTGCGCGGCGTGCGCGGCGGACGTGCGCGGACGTGCGCAGCTGGCACTGCCGCGCACGTCCGCGCAAAAATCTCATGGCCCGCTTGTCGAAGAGCAGGGTAACAGATGATATTGAAAACAATCCAGCATCGGTACTATTCTAATCATACATTGCGAATCATCCCGTTAACGCGGTCTGCGTGAGCGCTCCAATATCCTATACGTTCTGGACAGCCACTCTCAAAACGAACGGGTTCTGGCTGGCGTCGGATTCAAGTCTGTCACCCGCATCGACGAGATCTTCCACAGAGGAGTCATCGGACAAGACTTCCTCTTCCCCTTGGTCGTCACGCGGGTGCACACCTACCAGAGCAGCCAGTCTTCCAGGCTCTTCTTCATCATCTGAAGAGTCTTCTGCACCTTGGTCCATGTTGAACGTAGTGTCTCCCACAGTCCGCTCGCGCAAACGATGGGCGATAGGAGAGTCTCGGCTGTTGGACGTGTGGCGTGACGTCCCGGTAGAAGGCAGATACTCGGATTCACTGTCCAGGGACGCGCTGAAGCTTGAGCTGCTCCGCTTGCTCACTGGCGTCGTTGTATGAGACTCCCAAAAAATGTCATAATGCCTTTGAAGATCCATCATGGGGAGGTCGACGAGGGTCTCCTGCACCAGGTCCTTCGCTTCTTGCTAAACCAACGTTGACTATCAGGTGGGTGGCATGAATGAGAAAGGGAGTTGCAAAACGCACTATTTTCTCAGGATCTACCTCCTGGGGTCGCTCGAGCGGCGGGGACATCCAACTCCTATCGAACCTAATATTGTAATGATAACGGAACGGCTGGCGCATCGACCATATGAACTGTGGAGTCAACTGTGCTTTGGCCTTCCTGGAAGTGATGTTGTAACCGGGGCCGAAAGTGACGATGGGCTCGTTCCAGCACAGTATCTCCGGCATCGGGCGATTCTTGCACTCATCCATCGCAGCTACAATCTCCCGGAGGACCTTCTGGGTTTGGCCTGGTCGATTCGGGATGGACTCAAAGTAGCCGAATTCTACGGGGACTTGACTGAGCAGTTCTTTGCTAGGACGCTTCCAATGGAACTGGGTGTAGTAAATACCGATGACAAGCATCGTGTATACGTGCATCCACTTCGGGTTGCGTTTGAATGCAGCCATGGCAGTCGAGTATATCTGAAACATGCAGCCTGGAATGATTTGTTCAGCGGCGTCCCTGGCCTCCTGAGTGCCCCAAGGCTCGTGTTTGGGACTCTTGAGTGGCTTAATTTCCGTCATGTCAACGAGCTTCTCAGAGGTCAAGGGCCCAGACTTGCGCCCTTGAGCACAGCGGTCTGTGGTGACTGTGCGAACTGCATCAGGAATCTTGCCAGACCACTGAGGTTCCTCACCGCCTTCCGGTGTAGAGCACAGGCCCTCTTCCTTTTCACCACCCGACGGGGGCATAGGGTACTGAGCTGTGTACTCTAGCGTCAAATGGGGCCCCGGATTGATCACCTCGGCCATCTTGTGAGAGATGATGTCCCATGGAGAGTGTAGGTAACCTTCTATGGTGCGGTTGTCCCACGACTTCCGAAGAGAGCACAAGAGGTTTTCATTGAATTTCTCCTCGTCGTCGGGCTGAAAGGGAAGGAGAGGTCTCGTGAATAACGCACGAGAAGTGGCAGTGCCTAGCGTGAGTTAAACATACTTTGAGTTTCTTAGAGCTAGCTTGTCGCTGTGCCGCTACTTCTCCTTCAGAGACCTTCTTGCGCTTGGTACTCATGTATACCGATATGCAGTGGTCGGAGGATGAAGTGGGTTGACGGGGTCGAGGGAACGTAGCTCTGACCACTTGAAGACCGCTGACTTTGTTGAACAGGAGAGAATGGAGCCAAGAAAAGGTGGTCGGGTGACATATCAGAGACGTGATAGCTTTTATATGGATACTTCGGTCCACTTTCTCATTGTTCCTCATCTGAGGGACAATAACGGACGTGCAATATGCCGCAGCTTTGCATTTGTGGCCTGGGGTAAGTAGCGGGTCGGGAATTGATCCAGTGATCAAGCGCCGGACTCGGGCCGACGGATTGGAGCGCTGAAGCGCTGACAAGCGGACCGAAACTGAACATGTCGAGGCGCCAGTGGTCAATCTCCTTGCATCCTGACCACCATCATCCCGCTTGCCCTTGCCTCATTCACCAACCTTTTTCTCGCTCTAAACCACGGTCTTGCAACACCCAACCAATTTAACGAGAATGCCTGTCACGACGCGCTCTACCACTAGAAAGACACGGTCTGTCACCGTGTACGCAAAGCCACCACCACCGAAAGGAACAGCGCCGGGCACGTCCAAACCAACTTCTGGGACAACATCGAAACCATCCTCCAGCAGGGGGAAGTCTACAAAATCGCTATCAAAAGTGGCATCCAAGGCGGCGATGAAGCGGTCGTCCAAGTCTGCCTCCGTCGAGGCCGAGATGGATGCATGCGACGCAGAAGAGGCTGAGAGGGCCGAACAAATGGTGAGCACGCTCGTCCTCAGTCTCTATCCAAACCGGTGCATATACCTAATGCTCTCTTTTCAGCGCCGGGAATGGGCAGCGATCGTTGCGAAACATCCCCCTCTCAAAACCCTAACCCCTGACGACCTTCCTCAGCCCGGAAAAGAAGTGCCTCACCGCATCTACGGCTGGCCCTTCTCGGAAGACTACATGCTTGACTACGCACGTCGGCATCGGCTTGTCTTCAAGGTCATCCCGCACTACCGAAAGCTCTTCGGAGACGTCGACTACTTCAATTACGGCGACATCACTGAGAATCACCTCGCGGACGAGCGGGTCTTCCACCACCTTCGTAGAAAGTCGTTATTCGACGTCATCTCACACTTCCGCCGCGAGGGTGGAGCATTTGATCTGAAGATCGACCTGCCTTTGTCTCAGGAGTGGCGGCGAATGCTTGTCGTTTGGTCAACGAAAGATTATGAGAAGATGTACAATGCGTACAAGTGGTACGGAGATTGGCCGAAGGTGGAGAAGTTCATCGATGACGCGCTGAACGAATGTCTTCCGGAGGGTTGCGAGCGCCGGACGTCGTTAGCGTGGTGGAGGACATGTGGAGACAGGCTGGTGAGTCGAGCTCTTTTCGTCCCTGTCGGACACTGCTGACTATTTATTAGGCGGCCTGATAGGACTCTCTTTTCTCCTTTGCGTCTCCGTGTATCATCTCTTGTACTTGTATACTATTTCTATTCGATTTTCGTCTGTCTCAGCCCCTCCTGCCGACCGTTTCCACGGCCCCGTAGCCAAGAAACTTCTGCAATTCTGCAGAGAATCAGGATGTACTGGGGTTTCAACACAAATCTTGATCTATTCCAACACTGCGGCGCCGTGGTAGGGTTTTCGCCGACTAATCAACCGTAGGGCCTAGGCGCAGCATTACAATGATCAACAAACATCAACCACTCCGACCAACATCGCATCCACTTTCCCTGTGCCTTCGTTGAGACAAACTGATTCATTGTATAAGGAATCACGGAGAGGGACAAGACGACGCTGGAAGTGTGATAACGGCTCTAGGGTGCCCCTTGCTGGCTATGAGCGCGGAGGGCACTTACCCAATACATGTGTTTCCATACGTGCATTCAGGGATACCCCACAACTGCTTTTCCAACTGACCGCGAAACTCAGGGCATATGTTCGCTCGCTTCTAGCACGTAGCACGAAGGTGCTGTGGCGCACATAGCACACTTAGGCTAGATTACGCAATTAAGTCATTGGATTGCACACGTATGTTAAGTACGCAAATGCTGAACGAAGGTCATGCGGACAAGAGGCACATGGCCATTCTAATCCAAGATACGAATACGATACAAATCAAACTGCGCAAGGAACATCGTACCGTTCGGCGCGCGTTAGCTTCCCTGCCGCGAAGGCAGGTACTAGTCCCGAGGGCCACGAAGAGGCCCGCGCCAGGCACCACCGCACTAAGCCTGGCGGCTCGCGCAGTCGACCGTACCTCGGGAAGGCATCTTGAGCCGGGAGCAACTTTGGCCCCCAGCGCCGTTTCGGAAGCACACCTATCACACATAGAATA